>CM062830.1:26780628-26817555 GCA_031772345.1 Himalopsyche anomala | reverse complement strand
ATTTAAACAAACCATTAATTGAGAGTATGCTTAATTAATTTAAGCTCAGCAAATTGTGTAATATTTTTCCATGTCATATTTATATTATTATTTGGATCATTTAAATCTATTTGTAAACGGTATTTTATTATGAAATATTCTACGTTCTTTACAAACATCAACATTTCCTCATTAGCAGACTTCAATTATTTACGATGCTATGGAAAAGCAACACAGAAAGAACAGGTTTGTTATAAAGTTATATTTTTAAATAAAATAATTTATATTTATTTACATATTTACAAAGTTTAATGAATAACTCTGATGTAAACAGTTTCATAATTAAATAGTTCTGAGTATTTTTTTTTTATTAACTATACTTTTGTGGAAATTCATTTCTGAGCCTGAAATATATTTTTCGCATATTAATTAAAGATGATTTTTAAAAAAGAAAAACACATTCCACATAGAGCTACACAGCCAGGTGAATAACAAAAAAATATTTTGTTGTAAATAAATTTAAAACTACACTTTTTCATTTTTTTGACAAAAATAATAAAAATTTCTGTAGTTGTGTGTGCTTGACCACATTTGAAATACGATGCATTCATTATTTTCCTAAACAGTCACATGCTAAATTTTCAGAATTTTCGAAGTGTTTTATTGTACAAAAAGTTTGGGAAACTCTGACGTTACACAACAAGTGGAATAACAAAGTTATCATTATATTTTATACTAAAAATTAACTTACACAAAGTTATCACCGAATCTATGAAGTTACGTTGACTATACTATATTCCTTGGTACATTTGCATATTGATTTACCTGTATCAATAGTTCTCAATAATCACTTGTCGATCGCGTTTATTTTAACATCGTGGAGATTTTTCTTATACACTGACGTCTTAATTTTCCAGCGTTCGATTAAAAGCTTTCCTACTGTGTAGCATTCGATAATACACATTTCACCCCTTTCAGAACAGCCTGTCTTCCCCACCCCCAGTCACTATTGTTGGCAATTGTACCTGAGTGGGATCAATCGGTTACTTGAACAGCCGAGCTTCGCACAGAAATATGTAATGACATCGTTTGAATCAATCAAAACAGCTACAAATCGCACATTGCCACAAAGTTGTTAGTATCAATTGATTCTCGTTGATGAAATTCTTTGTCCATGTTTTTTGAATTATTTCATGAATGTGCAACGGATTTTTTTTTGTATGACAAATATATATTTTTTTAAACAGACATCTCAACTGAATTCATTTAACAAAAACTAGAACCCCCTCCCGCCCATCCTATCCTATGAACGGGGCGTATCGAGAGCGATTAGCTAACCACTAGTCCTGCCCTAGCCATATATTTATATTCCTATTCTCTTCGGAAAAAGATAGGTTGAGCAACTGAGTAACAAGCAGTTATTGTAGGAACACTTATATTGAGAAAAACTCCATTAGGAGTCCATGTGCTCCATATTGGGAGCGGACATGGTGAAAAAAAACAGTCGCTTAACGTCTTTTTTGTGCATAGGGTAAGAGTAGAGATTGAAGCCCAAATTTTGTATGTATTGTAAGGGCCGGAGGCACCATACAGGCGAAATAGGCAACAGTCTAGGGCGCAAACCATTAGGGGGCGCATAAATGGAATATCAAAATTATTTTCATTTACTCTAATTATAAGTAAATAATAGTATAGTTCATCATATTTTATTTTGATGTTTGTATTAGTGTTCGTTGTAATTACGTATCGTATTCTATATGATTTGAAAAAGAGAAGATGAGCGATTGAGTAACAAACAGTTCACGTAAAAAAACTTATGTTGAGATATCTCCATTAGAAAGCCATACGTTCCACGCCGGAAGCGGTTTTTTTCATTATTTTGAAAAAAAAATTGGACGATTTGTCAAAAAGGGGGCGCGCCCACAACCAATGCCTAGGGCACCAAATAACCTCGCGCCGGTACTGTGTATAGTATTTATGCGCATGTGTATGTATATATATGGGTTTAAGATATGGGAAGCAGTGGCGGCCGGTCAATGTGGCATTGGATCAATACACCCCTTGTATATGCAGGGGCGGTTATATTTCATGAAATTAAATTCAAACATAACATTTATACCATTCACTCATTTTAAATTCTTCATATATTTATTGTCTATAATAAATAATTTAGAAAATTTTATTTTATTTTAGACAATAAATATACGAAGAATTTAAAATGAGTGAATGCTATAAATGTCATTTTGTAATATTATTTCATGAAATATAAACGCCTCTACATATAAAAGGGGTGCATTGATCCAATGCGACATTGACCGGCCGCCACTGATGGGAAGGTATATACAATTTAATTTGAATATGAATGTTTATGGTGAACTGGTTTCACTTAGGATTGCTCACCTTTGTAACGATCACGCCCTTTTGCTGGCAACGATGGAAAAGAATTGAAAAAAATCAAAACATTATCGATGACGGAGACTCGAAGAACTTTGAGGCTAACGCACCCTAGTACATAAAGCTTATATAGTCGATCTCTTTGAAACATATTTTAAAGTTCAGATAAGAAATAAATAAGTTCGAATGTCAATGTATGAAAATTGTATTTCCTTGAACACAAACCCGGCTAAAAGGAAAGCTTTAGTGTTATGTATTGCATTACCACTCAGCCACAGTTATAGTCGATTTACCTTAAGTTTTAATTAAAATAAATACGTTTTTGAAAAGAGTTAATTATATCCTTAAACTTTGTATTTAAACAAAAGGATGTAATGAAAAAAACAATTATCTCTAGATAAGGTTTCCATTCAAATACGAAACTGTGTCAAGCATCCGTTAAAAGCTTCTGCTAATAAAGCTCGCAATGCAGGCAGGCAAGTACCTAAATAAGTTGCCTTACTTTAAACACAGCATCAAGCCAGCTAACCAAAAATATGAGAGTAATGAATAATAAAAATCTCAGCGCTATTTTTATTGTACAAAAGAAGTGCATTTTCGTATTAAAAAATGATTCATAGTCTATCTGAAGAAACTGCTTCCATTTTATTCACGTGATTGCTTACATTCACATTGGATATTTCCAATTGAAACGTATAAAGGCGCAGTTAGATGAGATGTCTCCAAAATGGCAGTTTCGTCGTACAATTTGCAAATGTAGCTTTTGCATAGGAAAAATAATCATACAACTATCAGATGCATTTACTTTTGTACTGATTAAATTTTGTATTTACTTGGTATAGTTAAAAATTGATGAATAATCAATCAATTATTGTCCAGGCTTCTAAAAAGCAAAGTGGGCAATCTTTTCACTTAAACTGTTAATCTATCACGTTTAATGTATTACCTGCCAGTTTTTGGTGGACAAGCATTATATTGTTATGGATATACTTTTACTAAAACACTTATTTAAATTCAATGTTGTTTCAACGTTATTCCATTTACATAATTTACACACTTTGTAAATAAATCACTTAATCTTATTAATCAAAATGATACGAAATGAGTATCGAAAAGTTTCTACTGAGTCGATGGTCTTTCGATTTCAACTCTCGATTTGAACTGTGTGAGATTTGGAGAGAAGGATATCGGTTTAGTTGAAAGGTTTATTGTTACAAGTTGTCATAGATAATTTAACATAGCATAAAGGTAGATGTTGTGTATACATAACAATATTTAAAGCGACATAGTTTTAAAATAATACATTTAGACATAAATTGACGACTGTTTTTTATTTAATATTACAAGGCTGCGTTGTCGAGTGGTCAATGTCGTTGGCTTAAGACACGGAGGTCACGGGTTCAAATCTTAGTACAGACAGTTTTTATTCATTAATTTTCCAATTGATTTATAGATTTCTGTTTGATGGCATGGATGTATGTAATGTCTTGAATTCCCTACCTCCCACATCCTATCCTAAAACAGCCATAGTGAGAGCGATTAGCTAACTAGCAGTTCTCGTATAAACACTACTGTTGATATAAATTCCATACGAGTCCATATGCTCCACATTGGGAGCAGACATGAATTAACAAAAAAAACAAGACAATATCAGTTGTGAAATTTTAACTACAATAATTTTACAATTTTATATTATGCGACAGGATCAGTTGAAAATTTTCCCGATGAGACCACTCTTGATCATTGTAAAAAAATGTGGAATAAGCATATTTTTTAATTAAATTTTATCGGAAAAAAATATTTATAAAAATTTTGTTATTAATTTTTTCATACTTTTATAACGTTCCTATACCAAATAAATTTAAATCGTCGATAATTATCTGGAGCATCATTTTTTCAAACCATTTCCAATCTCAATATGGTATACAGAATAGAAATTTTGTTCGGAGACAGTAAGAATATGTGCGACGATATACCAGGTGTACACTTAACAAACTCACCCAAGACCTCTACCATAATCTTAAAGATCAGTGCTTCCCAACATTTATCGTGCCACGGACCCCTAAATCTGAAAACAATAATCTGCCGATTTTTTTTATTTCACATGTTCATATTTTATCACAAAGAATGTTGAAAGAATGAAAATTTTCGCGGACTCCCGCGAAAAACCTGCGTAACCCAGGTTGGGAAGCACATCGTCAAAAATTTATAAAAGTATAGAAAATTTTAATAATTTAGACTTCAAGTTTAAATTAACACACATAAGAGACATTTGCAAACTTTCTGACCTAATCATTTTGTGAAATAAACATTAATTTAATATATTTTAGATATAATTTCAAGCTTTTATTGAGCTGGAATTATTTAGCAATTCAAGCTGACACTATTAAAAGAAATTGTTTACGAAATTCACCATTATGTCCGCAATAAAAGTAAAAAAAAAAAAAAAAAGAGAACAGAACAAAAACAAACAATGATTACGCAAAGAATATATTGTACAGTCAAAAAATGAATTTAAAAGGGGTTCGTTTCGAATTCGCTTGGTGGAGAAAGATAACAATATGTATGCCCGAGAATAAACTTAAACAAATAATTTGACACAATGAATGCCCGACCGTTATTACGTGAGCTTTAAATTAAATTAAAAAAGTTAAATTAATGGATTTTTACTTACGTTTGCTGGTCGTGTTGAGGGTGTGAACACTTTATTTTGTCTATGTTTGATTGACGGAATCACACCTAATGTTTTACTTCTCTGTGCACATTTTTCTGTAAATTAAAAAATAAATTACAATTAATTTGATTGTCATTAAAAGAACAAATCTAATTTAAATCAAAAACTTCATGTCAATGAGCCATCGAGTTGTTGTAATTTAGTTTGATATCGTACTGCATGAAATTAAAATTCACGACAGCACCCACATTAACAACATAGTATTATATCGACTGTGGAAAGAAAAAAGGACGTAACCCACACAAACAAATTTTACACAAAAAACGTGTTTTGATGATTTCGAGCTATATGCAAATTATGAAATATACACAAATTTGAAGTGCACGGAGACATCTAAACTGGTGTCAAATTGACATAATCTAATATTAATTAATGAAATTGTCTAGGAAAGATCATTTTTTCAGTCTTTTTCTTGGTTTCAATTTTCACAAGCTCATCTTTTTTCAAACTTAAATGCTAAATTTAGATACTAATTCAGCACTTTCAGCTTATATCCTTTTATTAGAACGTGTATCAAGTTTAATAAATTGTGATTATCGAAAAAAATCTGTTTTGAAAAAACTGTGGGTTACGTGATTTTTCTTTCCACTGTCGATATTATTATATATGTAATGTTTTAATATTGTAGTCATTTCATAAGGCCTATGTTGATGAGTGTCTGAAACAGCTATTTAAAACCACAATTTTCGGCCGACGTTTTAAATCTTTGTAGGTGTAAGATCAATTTTAAAGTTACATAACACTGAATTGAATTCACATCAAATTTATGCCTGTTTATCAATTGTGAATGAAAGATTTTGGGACGATCATAAAAACTAAAAAATTAAATATATATAATTTTTCGAAAAGTTATTAACTTCTTGCTGCAAACCGTCGATATTAATTTTCAAAATAAAATTTACTTTGCAGTTATTAATATAATACATATTTATCACCACGATCTTATAGGTTTTAACTCATGAAAGTTTACCAGGGTATTTTTTTAGTCTCATTTTTTTTTATCAGCTGTTAATATTTTCTTATAACATGTTTTATTTCTTTTTTATATTAATAATACTTATATTTATTATCTCTTATAAAAAAAGAGAGGATGGGCAGCTAAATAAAAATCAATTCTCGTAGACAAACTTTTGTTGATATACTTCCACTAGTAGGGCATAATATTCTTCACATTAGGATTTTAAATAATGGATATAACTTATTTCAAAAAACCTATGCGCTTCTAAAGTATTGACATTTTTTTATTGAGAAAAATCTGCAAATAATAAAAATTACAAAATGTTGTCAAGCTAATTTACTTAAATGATTATGTTGATTATAAAAATCAAATATTTTCATTTTTAAATGTTTGGTACAATACGTTTTAAATTCAATTTATTCCTAAAGTCAAAATACTTTTGAAATTTTAAATGCATGCAGTCAATTTAACATTCACAACTTTGTGTCGTCTCAGTTTTGTAAGTTTTCAAAGACGTTTCCTTCAAAACTAAAATAAGAAAACTCTATAGAAAATCTCTGATTTTGAACATGTTTTCCTAGATCTTTTCTTAGATGTCATTTATTTATAAATTACTAGCTGTAAGCCCGTTGACCTCAACGGAGAGATTTTTGTTGCATTTTTAAGTAGTCAGAAAAGTTACTGGCGTGAAAAATAAATTACTAACCTATTTATTGAATAATCCAGAAATTCTGATAGTAAAAGAAATATCTCGGGGCGTATATCGACAGCCCTGCCCTGCAGTATTTAAATTGTAAATTATTTATTTTTGGAATAATGTTCTAGTTTGCTAACAACTATTTTTCGTAATAGCAGAAATTTTGTAAATTATTTAATTTTTGGAATAATGTTTATGTTTGCTAACAACCATTTTTCTTAGAAGCAGAAATTTCGTTAATTATTTTATTTTTGGTATAATTTTTAAGTTTGCTAACAATTATTTTTCATAGTAGCAAAAATAGTCCTTGTAAATTACTTAATTTTTGGAATAATGTTTAAGTTTGCTAACAATTATTTTTTCTATTAGCAGAAATAGACCTCGTAAATTATTTAATTTTTGGAATAATGTTTAAATTTGCTAACAACCATTTTTCATAGTAGCAAAAATAGTCCTTGTAAATTACTTAATTTTTGGAATAATGTTTAAGTTTGCTAACAATTATTTTTCCTATTAGCAGAAATAGACCTCGTAAATTATTTAATATTTGGAATAATGTTTAAGTTTGCTAACAACCATTTTTCTTAGAAGCAGAAATTTCGTTAGTTATTTTGTTTTTGGTATAATTTTTAAGTTTGCTAACAATTATTTTTCATAGTAGCAAAAATAGTCCTTGTAAATTACTTAATTTTTGGAATAATGTTTAAGTTTGCTAACAATTATTTTTCCTATTAGCAGAAATAGACCTCGTAAATTATTTAATTTTTGGAATAATGTTTAAGTTTGCTAACAACCATTTTTCTTAGAAGCAGAAATTTCGTTAATTATTTTATTTTTGGTATAATTTTTAAGTTTGCTAACAATTATTTTTCATAGTAGCAAAAATAGTCCTTGTAAATTACTTAATTTTTGGAATAATGTTTAAGTTTGCTAACAATTATTTTTCCTATTAGCAGAAATAGACCTCGTAAATTATTTAATATTTGGAATAATGTTTAAGTTTGCTAACAACCATTTTTCTTAGAAGCAGAAATTTCGTTAGTTATTTTGTTTTTGGTATAATTTTTAAGTTTGCTAACAATTATTTTTCATAGTAGCAAAAATAGTCCTTGTAAATTACTTAATTTTTGGAATAATGTTTAAGTTTGCTAACAATTATTTTTCCTATTAGCAGAAATAGACCTCGTAAATTATTTAATTTTTGGAATAATGTTTAAGTTTGCTAACAACCATTTTTCTTAGAAGCAGAAATTTCGTTAGTTATTTTATTTTTGGTATAATTTTTAAGTTTGCTAACAATTATTTTTCATAGTAGCAAAAATAGTCCTTGTAAATTACTTAATTTTTGGAATAATGTTTAAGTTTGCTAACAATTATTTTTCCTATTAGCAGAAATAGACCTCGTAAATTATTTAATATTTGGAATAATGTTTAAGTTTGCTAACAACCATTTTTCTTAGAAGCAGAAATTTCGTTAATTATTTTGTTTTTGGTATAATTTTTAAGTTTGCTAACAATTATTTTTCATAGTAGCAAAAATAGTCCTTGTAAATTATTTAATTTTTGGAATAATGTTTATGTTTGCTAACAACCATTTTTCTTAGAAGCAGAAATTTCGTTAATTATTTTATTTTTGGTATAATTTTTAAGTTTGCTAACAATTATTTTTCATAGTAGCAAAAATAGTCCTTGTAAATTACTTAATTTTTGGAATAATGTTTAAGTTTGCTAACAATTATTTTTTCTATTAGCAGAAATAGACCTCGTAAATTATTTAATTTTTGGAATAATGTTTAAGTTTGCTAACAACCATTTTTCTTAGAAGCAGAAATTTCGTTAGTTATTTTGTTTTTGGTATAATTTTTAAGTTTGCTAACAATTATTTTTCATAGTAGCAAAAATAGTCCTTGTAAATTACTTAATTTTTGGAATAATGTTTAAGTTTGCTAACAATTATTTTTCCTATTAGCAGAAATAGACCTCGTAAATTATTTAATTTTTGGAATAATGTTTAAGTTTGCTAACAACCATTTTTCTTAGAAGCAGAAATTTCGTTAATTATTTTATTTTTGGTATAATTTTTAAGTTTGCTAACAATTATTTTTCATAGTAGCAAAAATAGTCCTTGTAAATTACTTAATTTTTGGAATAATGTTTAAGTTTGCTAACAACCATTTTTCTTAGAAGCAGAAATTTCGTTAATTATTTTGTTTTTGGTATAATTTTTAAGTTTGCTAACAATTATTTTTCATAGTAGCAAAAATAGTCCTTGTAAATTATTTAATTTTTGGAATAATGTTTATGTTTGCTAACAACCATTTTTCTTAGAAGCAGAAATTTCGTTAATTATTTTATTTTTGGTATAATTTTTAAGTTTGCTAACAATTATTTTTCATAGTAGCAAAAATAGTCCTTGTAAATTACTTAATTTTTGGAATAATGTTTAAGTTTGCTAACAATTATTTTTTCTATTAGCAGAAATAGACCTCGTAAATTATTTAATTTTTGGAATAATGTTTAAATTTGCTAACAACCATTTTTCATAGTAGCAAAAATAGTCCTTGTAAATTACTTAATTTTTGGAATAATGTTTAAGTTTGCTAACAATTATTTTTCCTATTAGCAGAAATAGACCTCGTAAATTATTTAATATTTGGAATAATGTTTAAGTTTGCTAACAACCATTTTTCTTAGAAGCAGAAATTTCGTTAATTATTTTGTTTTTGGTAAAATTTTTAAGTTTGCTAACAATTATTTTTCATAGTAGCAAAAATAGTCCTTGTAAATTACTTAATTTTTGGAATAATGTTTAAGTTTGCTAACAATTATTTTTCCTATTAGCAGAAATAGACCTCGTAAATTATTTAATTTTTGGAATAATGTTTAAGTTTGCTAACTACCATTTTTCATAGTAGCAAAAATAGTCCTTGTAAATTACTTAATTTTTGGAACAATGTTTAAGTTTGCTAACAACCATTTTTCTTAGAAGCAGAAATTTCGTAAATTATTTTATTTTTGGTATAATTTTTAAGTTTGCTAACAATTATTTTTCATAGTAGCAAAAATAGTCCTTGTAAATTACTTAATTTTTGGAATAATGTTTAAGTTTGCTAACAATTATTTTTCCTATTAGCAGAAATAGACCTCGTAAATTATTTAATTTTTGGAATAATGTTTAAGTTTGCTAACAACCATTTTTCGTATATATATAAATAAATAGTTAATTAAATTATTATATATAATTGAGCAGCCCTATATAGCCGTTCACAACCCTGCAGGTGGAAATCTTGGAATTCAAAATTGTTTAGTGCAAGATTTCACCCACAGATGTCATTATTAGTTCACTTAAAACGCGTTCTTTTTTTTTGCTTTGTATTATTTAAATTATATAAAGTTTTTATATCGCTTTTCTCAGGTGGATTCGTAGATCAGTGTGTAAGCCGTCCGAACGTCGCGCATGAAAATTGGGGCATGGTATCGAATCCCACAGCTTGAGAGAATATTTTTTGAAAATTAATTGTTTTTACACATAATAAAATAAAAATGTAATGATTTCAAAAATTCACTCATGACGTCAGAGAAAAATGAAGAAATGAATTAATGACGACAGCGGGGCAGGATGGGGGGGAGGGGGACCGTCTTTCTTGACGTCATCGAATAGGCGAAATCGCGACCATAATATACAAACGAAAAAAGTATCTCTTTAGTATGAATAAAAAATTGGCGACAGCGGGGCTGGGGCGGAGGAGGGGTAGGGAAATTCGCGGACAATTTACAGACGGACGGACGGACGGACGGACGGACGGACGGACATTAACGACTATTAATATATAGATATCATTTTCAATTATATATTTTTTGTCTATTGCGGTAGTGTGGTAAAACATTCATATCTCCGATTGAAACTTCCACTCGCAGAACCCATCAAATGAATTTATAAATTACATATATTTATTTAAAATCATATGTATGAATATGCAAAAAAAAAATACATTGTTATGGTCGATGATGGTCATTTTGCCTCCAATAAGTAACATACTAAGAAAATCTCGAATTATAGATTAAAAGAATCACTTGAAAAAACAGGTTGGTCCTTACCGTTCACCGACAGTATAAATGACAAAAACCTTTAAGTCAATCCTATAAACCATTTATATTTTATTTATATTACTGCATAATATATTATATCCAAAGACCTTCTTCTGTCATTGGATTAATTACTTTCGAGAACATCGGCTAATGAATCTTTGGGGAATTCACAGAAAAAATCAGACAATTATTCGTCTAGAAATCATTAATCTTGTCTAACACACTGTTAATATATAAATAATTCAACTTTATAATTCTAACATCAGAAAAGCTATTTACTCTTTGTATTATAGTTACTTTTTGTGTTTTATTTTTAAATTTTTAATTACGTGATCTCATAATAAACAAATAATAAAAAAGTTTATGTATACTGTATGTATAAAATACTAGCCGGTTCCTAACAAGCGTTGCAATGCCACTCAAAGAAAGACAGTTTTTGTGTTTTAATTGTGTTTATTGAAGTGCATGTCTTCTTATTCTGTCTGTTTGACGTTTGCTGCCGGTTGTCTATGGCAGTGTTTCTCAACCTTTTTGGGAGCGTGGCCCCTTTTGAGTGTCTTTATTTTTCTGTGGCCCCCATATATGGCATTTTTTTATAGCTCTTCCGAGATTTTCGAATCTAGAATGCCAGTAATTTATTTTATTTACGGATTTACAAAAAATATCTGCTTGACGTCCGCCATTACGCTCTTCCCTGTATCGTTTTATCAATACCCGTGGCTCCCCTAAGCTGTGTTGTGGCTCCCAAAAATAAAAATAAATCTTTGTGGCCCCCTTAGAACACGCTGTGGCCCCTGGGGGACCACATGGCCCACCGTTGAGAAACCCTGGTCTATGGTACGGCACACGCGCCACTTACTGTAGTTTAATTTTACTACGCCTATAACCTTCGTGCAAGTTGCATGAACGGTATGGCAGACCTATACAAACATTGATTTTCATATATAAGACCTACTGTAAGTTAATTTAAATATGCTTATAAACTTTGCGCAAGTGCAAGCAAAAAGTTTGTCAAAGTTTTATTGCAATTGGATCAGTGGTTTGGCAGCTCATAGAGTACGAACAGACAAACATTCATTTGTTTATATATTAGATGTAGATTTAACGAGTTTAAAGGATCTAAGAAATAATTTTGTAAAAAACTGATTCTAATCTAAAGACAATATCTCTGACCTGTGATAATCGTTTATAACTTGATCGCGTAGCAAAACAAATAATGAAAACATTACAGATTATCATGCTTAAGGTTCTTACATCGGTATAGATACAGCAGAATCTCGATTGTCGAACAAATTATGATTTATGGTAGTCTGGATTGGAAGAAATTCGGAAAATCGAAAAAAAAATATAATTGACAAGGATAAAATGTATATTTGGTATACATATTTTTTACATTGATAGAACATAAATTAAAATATTTTGCCATTTTTGGTTTTTGATTTCTTACATAATACTAGGCGGTTCCCGGCAAGCGTTGCAATGGCACTCAAAAAAAGAAAGTGTGTTTTACTTGTGTTTATTGTATTGCATGTTTTCATTTTCTGTCAGTTCAACGTTTGACGTTTGCTGCCGATTTTCTATGGTACGACACACGCGCCACCTACTGTAAGTTAATTGTACTATAACCTTCGCGCAAGTACAAGCATACGTTGTCAAAATGAACTGTATGTCAGACATATAAACATTGATTTTTATATATAGCACCTACTGTGAGCTAATTTTACTATACCTTAAACCTTTCCGAAAGTGAAGGAAAAAGTTTGTCAAAGTTGTATTGCTATCGGATGAGTGGTGTGGCAACGCATAAATTACGAACAAACAAACATTCATTTTTATTACATGATATAGAAATATTTTTTTTCTTTTATCTCATTTCGATAATAATAACAAATTCAAATAAAAAAAGATGAAATAGTTTAAGCAAAACTTACTGAAAGATAAATTAATTAAACGAGTACAAAATGGCACATTTTTATTCATCTTTTTATTATGTTTATAGAGATAATATTAAATCAACTTTTGCTCTAGAAGATTTTGAGCGTTATTTTTATGTATTGTTTTGTTGTGTAAAAAATATAAGAGTGAATAAATAACTAAGTAACGCCAAATTACATGCAGAAAAATGCTAAATTCACGAGACAAAAAAGAGCATTGCTTTGTATAAGTCCAGCATTGCGATGCGCAAACGAAAATTGCAGGCATAAAAATGGAAACTAAATTGCTCTGGCCCTCTTCCGGTGTATTTCCGCCAGGGAAGACCCGCTTTCCTTCAGATTCCGATGCAAAAATGGAAATAGGGAAATGTCAGCGGGAAATAGGTCAACCGAGCGAAAATCTCTTCTATCTCTAATTAAATCTAAGGCCTGTGTTCAGAATGCACTTTTGGGAGAATATTAACAAAGCTCTATGTGCTTAAATAAGCTCTCAGCCTCTACGATGTGCTCGTTATGGGAGCTTAGTAGAGACAATGGATCTATTCAATTTCATATATCAAGGAAATTCTAATACTGCCAATAACTTACATCTCAGTTTTCACTGCGCCATTCATGCAGCTGTCGTTTGTAATATTATACATTAGAACAGGCAGGGGTGGGCTGAAGGGGGCTCGGAGGGTTTCGCTCGAGCCCCTTGTTAGATTTTACTACGGCCAGCGAGCCCCTTGTAAATTAAAATAAAACAATATTCTCAGATCAAATTAGTACATAACTGCAATTCAGGTTTCGCCTTTTGGCATAGTCAGACGTTAAAGTGTACTTATGAACTTTATGAACTTAATGAACCGACGCTTGGTAAATAATTGGATCATGAAAATAAATTAAATCATTTCCAAGATAAAAGCTATTGATGGCAATTTGGATTTTTCAGCAAATAAAAAATGAATGGAGGGAGATAATTTTACAGTTTTTATAATCTCAACTAATAGCTATTTCGGCGCGCGCCATCGTCAGAACTATGGTTAAACAAAAGAGATACACAATACATCTTTTTATTCACTCCAAAATCGTAATTGAGCCAGTATATATAGCTGAGAAAATTGAAGTTTAATCATAGTTCTAGCAATGGCGCACGCCGAAATAGCTATTAACTAAATACGTTGCTATTTTTTACCATATAACAATTTCTACTGCTTAAAAACAAAGACGAAGATAAACGAAAAATTAAATATTTATCGGTAAGTTTTTTTTTTGGTTTTCTCAACAACTTTTTAATTTGTTGTGACAGTGTCAAGTCGAATATAGCTCGACTTCAACACGTGAATTGTTAACGAGAAGCTTGGTTACTTTTTCTGTGAATATTAAATTGCTTAGTCACCCTATCACAAAGATACGGCATTCACTTCGCTAATTGTAGCCGTAAACTGACCTCAATAATTTATATTCAACACACTATCCCAAGACTATCTATCCTATATCAAGTTTAGCCATGAACCATGAGACAGCGTCAGAGGCAAGCGACACACGCTCAGATAAATTAACTAAATAGTATGGAAAACCACAGCAAAGCATGCATTGCTGCGCCGTGTTGTGGCCAGGACACTGTTCGCAAATTACCTGACACAGTTACCTCACGTGGAACAACTTCACTTGAGAACGGAGGCCTGCACAGTTGCGTTCGTAAAAGCTCGCATAAATTGCGATTAAAAATTAAAACAATTTGCCGCGAAACTTTTACATGAAATGATATCGTTTGTCTTGGCTTTATATTTTACAGAAAATAATCAACACTGGGCTATTTTTTGAGGTTCCCGGTAAATTGCTCGAATGGAAATTGCTCGAATAACAAGATAATCAATTTGTTTCCGTTTGTTTTGTCCGTTTGTTCTGTCTTAGCTCTAGTCTTCTATGTGTTCTGGAAATATATAGAAACAGTTTGAGTAACTAATTAATAATCAGTTCTCGTAGAAACACTTCTGTTGAGATAAACTCCATTAAAAGATCATATGTTCCGAATTTGGAGCGAACACGGTTAAAATAAATACTTACGAAAATTATTTTTATATTTCACTCTCTAAACAAGTGTCGCACAAGATAAAAATGAAATTCGTAGAAAAAGTCGTGAAAAATCGTTTAAATAACCAAACAATTCGAATAATTTGTAATTCGAGCAATTTCCATTCGAGCAATTTACCGGCTACCATTTTTTGAAGCCTTGAATTTACCACTTCTAACTCTTTTTTATTGTACTATCAAAAAGATGTCACCAAACACATGCGTGATGGTTGCAAATATATCGACTGTGTAAAGGAAAAAGGACGTAACCCTTAGTTTTTCCAAAACATTTTCGATAATCACAATGTATACAACTTGACACGCGTTTTTTCAAAAGGATGGGAGCTGAAAATGCCGAATTAGTGTTTAAAATTAGCTTTTAAGTTTGAAAAAAGAAAGACTTGTGAAAATTCAAACCTGGAAAAAGACCCAAAAAAACGTTTTTCTTGAAAAATTTATTAAATTAACATTAGGATAAGTCAATAAAAAACCAGTTTATCAGTATCGGTGCACTTCAGGGTTGTGTATATTTCATAATTTTCTTTTTGCCTAAAATCATCAAAAAACGGTTTGTGTGTCTCCTGTAAAATTTTAACTGAGTGGGTTACGTCCCTTTTCTTTTCCACAGTCAATATGATATTACGTTAAATACACATTATGATTTTAATATGTATGATCGGTCAATAAAATAAGCTTATTCTTGATAATCTCAGTGCTTTTTTCTCGTATAACGCGGTGAAACTTCGTTCCGGTACTTTTTTCTTAGCTTTTTTACTGTTTCAAATTAATATTCGAATTTTTTTATTGCTCTTTTTTAAAAGTCGTTGTAGCATCTTTGACACTTTTCAGTTCATTAAAATACGTTGATCGGTGGGTACTCAAAAGAAGACGAGGCTTCCGTGACTGATCTCTCAGATTTGAGTCCCAGTAAGAACAGCATTTTCGTCAGTCGATTTCTCTTTAAAGGCATAGATATTTATTGTATTATTATAGCTGTGATATTAATACAATTTTCTCCCATCCTTCCAATCTAAAAATAAATGGAGCAAAGCGAGAATGAGAGATTAATTTACCACGAGCTATGTCCTATCCCTATCCTTTTACCCTTACTCTTTTCGAAAAAAAAGACAGGTTGAACAACTGAGTAACAGTTTTCGTAAAACTTATGTTAAAATACTTCCATTAGAAAGCCATATTCTCCACATTGGTAACGGGCATTGACTTTTAAAAAGGATTGATATGAAATGAGTTAAATCACTTAAAAAAAGCACTGGATAATCCTAATATTATTCTCAACCAAGCACGCCATTGCATCCACAATTGGAGCTTCTTATACTTGTTGTCAGAGTGTCGCTTGCAATATCACCATTTCCTAGTTATGTTGGAAGTTTTATGCGTTGCTCATTAATGTAGGTGACAGTACACTTGTATATTAACAAGCTGACTTGAATCTTTTGATCGGAATAGAGTTTAACTTACGCTGCAGATAACCAGAGCGAAGGTGATGGATAATATGAACACGTAGAAAGTCTTGTAGAAACGGTATTCAATATGGTTTATTTATGTGAAAGTAGATTTAATGATTTCACATTAATATATCAAATTGACTGCTTTCTTTTGTAAGCTATTAACAATTTTCAACATACTTAAAAAGGAAAGGCTTTCTATTAATAAAAACACAATATTCATTTGTACATTATTCCACTTTATTTAATAGGTCAGGACCGGTTTCGCTCATTACGAACATTGTCAATTGTATAAATTAGCATTGTTAAATTATATTTCTTATCAATTGACAATGCTCGCAATAAGCGAAACCGGTCCTGACTTATTAAATAAAGTGAAATAAAGTACAAAGTAATATTGTATTTTTATTAATATTATGCCTTTCCACCAAGTATTGACAGTGAACACCCTAAAAGTGAGGAAAGACTTTTGTTTTAAATGGTTGCTTATTTATAAGTTGCATAAAACAAAATTGTTGTGAGAAAAACGTTCAACTTGATAGGTAATATTAACTCATTTGTAATAGGGCATTCAATCCCGGACCTTTTTTGTGATCTCGGGATTTCAGGATTGACAATTTTTCCAATCTCGGGATTGAACATTAACCATAAAATCGTGCTGAAATTCGGTATTCGGTATTGATAAATTTTTGCTCGGCGATGTTGAATCTCCACAAACAACCCGTTGGAGCTACCGAAAATATTAACTATTTCGTTTACTTACTGTGAGATACGATTTATCGAATTTAACTTTACCGTGTCTCTCATACGCTGGAAATATCGTTGTTAACACGACATGTTTTATAAAAAAAAAATGGTTGAAAATGAATACACAATAACTAATATGCCATGTAACCTGTTATTACAAACATTTAAAACCGAAAAAAGTTAAATCATCCTTAAAAAAAACTCTTTCTTACGCTCTCGCAATTGACTAACATGCTGTACAGATGTTTCTCAAATATTTATATCGCCATAACGTATTAAAGTGTCATTTATAATTTAATCTTTTAACGTGAACATTACGACTATTAGTTTCACCTGGATAATGTTTCGGGTCACTGCAAATAAGCAACATATACATAAACCAATCTAACAGAGAATGCCAGTTAATGTATATTTATTTATTTATTGATTTGGCATTTACTTGGTAGAACTCCATTTTAATATGGTAAAAATATCAAAGTATTTCAGTATCTATCGCTAGTTCTGACGATGGCGATAGCCGAAATAGCTATCAACGTATAACATATATAAAAAACTGTAGAACTGAAATACTTACTATATTATATTTATTTAATTCACAATCTCAAAGTGGAGCATATGACCTTCTTGTGAATTGATCACAACAGAAGTTTCCTTATGATAATTGTTCAACTTTTTTACCGAATAGATTAGGCATACAAGGATAGTAACTAGGACAGAACTAGTGGTTAATTAATCGCTTCTGTTAGCTTCGGATTTAAAGAGTAAGTTTTTTTTTTTAGACATCACTAACACTTATTACTTCAAAGAAAAATCTATTGTCGCCCACTGTGGTCTAGTTGGTAAGAGCTTGCTCTACCGATCAGGTGGGTCTGGGCTCGATTCCCGGTAAGATTAATGTCAAAATTTGATTATTTTCAATTTTAATTTGAGATCTAAGACATGGGTGTTTGTGAAGTCAATTCTCCTTGAGTTAATCTCATGTGACTTTCAAAAATTCTCATCGAGTATATCTCGTATGATCTTTCGACTTCAAAATATTTGACGCATTGGCGTAAGCTGTAATGTCAAATATTTTTTTTTTAAATTAAAAAAAAAAATCTAGAATTTTGGCTGAAGGTGCTTGATGAAATTTTGATACCAAAATTGAATTTTCTGAATGCTGTAATCTTCCATTAATCTTGTCGCTGTATTTTCGGGCTTTTCAAGTGAACGAATGTACTCGAACTGAATCTATAAATCAATTGAAAAATTATGTTCATAGTAAGACTTGAACTCGTTAGTTCTGTCACGTAAGCCATCAACGTAACTACTTATCCGCGGACCCGACATAAAAATTGTATTTCTTATAAACTAGACAATGTTTTAATGTCACATCTGGTCAATTTAATTAAAAGAAAAAATCATCTTCATTTTTATTTTTTTTGCCATTTCCGCTCCCAATGTGGAGCATATGGACTCCTAATGGAGTTTATCTCAACAGATGTGCTTCCACGGGTAGGAATATAAAGATAAGGGCGTGACAGGACTAGTGGTTAGCTAATCGCTCTAGATACGCCTTCTCGTGGGATAGGATGGGCAGGAGAGGGAAATTCAAGACATCACGCACATCCATGCCTTTGAACAGAAATTCATAAATCGATTGAAAAATCAATTTATAAAACTGTCCGTACTGGGATTCGAACCCGTGCCCTCCGTAGCCGAAGCCAACGACATTGACCACTGGACCACACAGGCGGCATCTTCATTGCCGTTTCAATAAAATAATAAATAAAAGGAAATTTATTGAGAAGCTTAAAAATGTTTGAGAAGCTCAATTTTCCACCAAAAGCACATGTTTAACTGCAATGAATTTTCTTTTAACTTTGTTCCACTTGAGCATAAAATGAGGGGGGAAAATTTTCTTAACTTTGCGAAGCGACGCATCGCCTGTAACTTTAAAAAAAAGAAAAAAAACTCAATTTTCCGGACCATATTTTTTCCATTATACGAAATTATGAAAACCAGAAAACGGAACCCCTTTTCACAGTGCTATTTTACACGGTGTTATACATCAGAAGTTTCTTAATCCGAGGAGTTGACAACCTTTTCGAATTAACCCTCCAGAGACGAGAGCTTTTTTTCGATATTTTTTTTTATGCCATAATGATATACGGTCACGGATAACTTTTAGGATCCGGAGATAACGGATTTTCTAAAAACAATAAATTCAACAACGCAAGATATCAATAACAAACAAAAGGCTTCATTAGATCCTAGCACATTGGACGTGTATTTCTTGCAATGAAAGCGATTAACGTCCAGTATCTCATAAAAATCCCCGTATATTAATTGTCAAGTAGAGATAACTTGTATATTTTTTTCTGAATTAAAATCAATATTAGGAATAATATTTTGCAGTCATTTTTTTTTCATCAGAAGTGTCAGACATTTCTATCGATGTAAGCAATATTTGTCTATACTCTTATAAACGTGCCAGTAAGTTGTCAAGTAGTGGTGAGTAGTATTATTTTTTCATAAATTAAATACATATCGACCGTGGAAGGAAAAAGGACCTAACCCACACATATCAAATTTTACAGGAGGCGCAAAAAACGTGTTTTGGTGATTTTGGACCATATGCAAATTATGAATTATACACAACCTTGAAGTGCAAGGAGACTTCTAAACTGGTGTTTAATTGACATAATATAATATTAATTAATGAAATTGTCGAAGAAAAACCTTTATTTCAGTCTTTTTTCTTAATTTTAATTTTTTACAAGGTTATCTATCCTTTTCAAACTTAAATGCTAAATTTAGATACTAATTTGGCATTTGTAGCTTGCATGTTTTTGATAGAACGTGTATCAAGTTTTATACATTGTGATTTTAGAAAAAAAACCTGGTTTGAAAAAACTGTGGGCTACGTCCTTTTTCATTTTCACAGTCGATATGTATAAATCATAGATTTCAATATAGAATCCAGATTTTTTTTATTGAGTTTTCATTTTTACCTTTTTTGTAAATACATATGTTTTCTATACCACATTGTTGTTTTTTTTTTAATGAAACTTTTTTAAATTCTGATAACCAAGCTTTTTTCTTGTTTTAACGTATCTACTGCGAAAAACAAAAGTTAAGTGTATAAGTTTTCGGTTAAATAAAAAAAAAACAAATTGAGAACTATGCGCTTACGTTTATTACGTAATTGTATGCGATTGAGCACCTTTGATGCAATCGATAGCAATATAGAATGAATAGAGCGTGTTCCGGGATTCGTTTAACTTGTGTAAACATGACGCTTTGCTTCTTAGCGACGTCTGATGTTTGAAAACACAAGGTTGACAATCACTGAAGCACGTCGACACGGTTTTCCCGCGTCTCGTAATTAGATGGCGGAAGCGAGAAAACAAACACCCATGAATAATGTAAGTGCATAATTTCCAAATTAACTCGTCGCCGGCAGTCCGTGGGTAATTCGGCGATTCCGCGCGTCGACGAATCACTCTGAGACAATTCCACTATTATTATTTTATCGCAACTCGATTGGCGGCGCGAAATAATTGCCATTTAAAACGTTGGAGTAAATTAAATTCCCCCATTGTTGTGTAGCAAAATTGATCACATCGCTAAGCAATGTTTTGTTATCACTGCTTTAATTAATGTTACGAATAATCGACTCGCAAATATACTCGACTATAGAAAAGCAAAAGACATAACCCACATTTTTTCAAAAAGGTTTTTTTTCAATAATATCTGTAAGAAAATATAATGAAATTTAATAAAATAATTATAAATTTTCTAGCGATCAAAATGAATATAACTCTTAAAACTAATTACTATTTAAATCTGTAGGAATTCCCATGTTATAACACTTTAACGATAATCACATTTTATTTAAAAAACCTACAAAAAAAAAAATTTTAAGCAAATATTTCCCCATCTAATTGAACAGCATTAAAATCAAATCATTATTTAAGTTGATCCATGTCGTCATCAATAGCTTTTTAACTTAGTGATACATTTATTCATTATATACACACTTATTTACTAAACGTCAGTTCAAGTCCATTCGTACACTTGAACGCATTAAGATGCCGAAAGGCGAAAGCCAGGTCGTTAGCTACAAGATTAGTGGAAGATTTGTAGCATTCAGAAAATTCCATTGAACACCTTCAGTCGAAATTTAAGATTTGTAGATTTCTCTTTGAAAGAATAAGTGTTAGCGATCTCTTATAAAAATCTTACTCTTCCAATACTAAAATAACGATTAGTGGCATAACTTGTGTGAACGATCCAAATTTACAATCAATTGTATTATTTAATATATCATGGAGGAGCAGGGCTTTTTTTAAACAGGGTTGACGGGATTTATATTAATTTATTATATAATGGATTATTAAATAAAATAAAAACTGTTATTTTTATTAGTAAATAATTTTAAAAAATAAGCAGCAGTTGAAGAATTAAGAAACAGTGACATTTTAAGAAAGCCAGATTTTTTTAAAAAAAATGGTGTTTTATGTGTGCGTATGTTTTGATACATTCATTTCATTGTTCTGCGTTAAACGTTTGTAATATAGCTGAAAAATAATTATTTTAAGTTAAAGTAAATGACAAAAGATTATACTTAAAAAATGTATTACCTTTTCATCAACAAGTAATACATACAACAGAAACAAAAATTTTGCGAAAAAGAAGTGCGAGAGCTTTTTAATATTTTCTCCCCCAATAGAGATAGCTATTTTAACGTTAATATTCGAACGTGCTTTATACGCGACAGCCTGGATATTACGACAGCTTTTTCAGGTTGGATAGCTGTATTTTTCATTACATTTTTTCATTATTATTCGTGGTACACTAGATATTATCCTAATCGTCAGACCAATTTGTTTAGTTTTATAAAAAGGAAAAACACGGTCACAAATCGTTTTCCAATTATCGTAATATTTAATAAATCGGTAGGGTAACTTACTGTTCTTTTAATCAATTACAGAAAATATCATACATATATGCAGTGGCGGCTCGTGGGTATAATATTTGAGGGTGCTGTGGGTCGATTAAAATTCAGTAAAAGACCATATTACTTATATTTTATTTAAAATATCAAAAATAATAACAATTAAAAGAAAAAACTATTTGCAAATAAAGTTCATTCGTCTATTTTTGTTATTGACAAATTTTTCTATAACTTTTTTATTAAAGTTTGGTATTTTTTCAATCATATCGTTCTCTATTGAAAGCATTGATAAAACTGTCAATCTTTCTTGACTATTTGTGTTCCTAAGGTAAGTGTTAATTTTTTTTTAATGTAGAAAAGCAACGCTCAGGTTCTGCAGTTGTCATTGGAGTAGTAATCAAATTTTTTAAGAGCTTCGTCAATTCTCCAAGAACATCGCATAAGTTATTAGCATGGATAATTTTCAATAATTATGTTATATTTAAAAAAAGAAGAAGCTTGGCATACAAACTAAGGGCGTAAAACACTTGCACTTAAGAGTATGTAAAAATGCAAAGTGATCACGACTGCGTGGGCGCAAATTCACTAAATCAGCCAATTCACCCAACGACGCTGCTCTGAGCTGCAGCGCGGCACTGACTAAACGGCGAGACTCCCCCCCCCCCTAGTCTATACACTTCACGCCATACAGTGACACACCAAATTCTAGGAGCAACGCCGCTCCTACATCATGTATTACCGTACACCAGTGGTTCTTAAAGTGGTTCTTACAGACCCTCAAGGGTCCCTGAGACCACTGGGGGTCCGTGCCCAGTCAAAATTAATTTGGGGGTATTATTTCCCTTGGGAGTTATTTCACTTGGGGGTCCGTGGTCAAATTTTTCTCCATGAAGGGGTCCGTGAGCACAATAAGTTTGGGAATCACTGCCGTACACTCTGTCAGCACAATATACAGTAGTGCATCTGAGGAGCGATCGGCGCCCGCTCAGCAAATACGTGCCACACTTTTAAATAGTTCATCGTATAATATTATAGATACAATAAAAGTAAATAAAATTACATTTCTATCAAATTTTCTTAGGGGTGCTGCAGCTCCACAATGTATATGAACGAGCTGCCACTGCATATATGTTTGAAAAATAGCTTCTTTGTAAGTATCACTTAATTGAATCTAAAACAAAATTTATTAACTAGGTATATAAAATTACATATCGACATATTATTTTTTTCAGGAACAAAATATTAGACGTTACGTTACGTTAATGATGTGTGCAAATGTGTCACATATTTATATTTCGAAAAAAACCAAACTTGAATTTACGTAGGAAAGATATTACGAATACCCATGGCCAAGATCTCAAATAAGATCTCATGAGATGTGAACTGAGCCAAATGGTATGTTAATAAACATGAGCTAATTCGTAATAATATTCTAAATGCCTCAAAGCAGTGTTTCCCAAATGATGGTTCGCGATCCGGTACCGGGTCGCAAAAAGCAAAATGCCGGGTCACAAATTTCCTAAAATAAAGCCATTTCATTAATAAATTATTGGTAAATTTGATTTATATATAGGTTTATCAGAGTATATTATTTTGTATTATAACATATAAAGACTGTATGGATATATATATATATATACACTGCTTTATTTTACCTATAGGCCGGTAGTATAGGCCAATGCTTCCCAACTTGGGGGCTTTTTCCAGGGGCCGTGGCAGAACATGTTTTGTATTGAGGGGGGGGCGCGGATTATTTTTTTCAAATTTAGGGGGCCGTAGTACTAATTTTTTTGGGAAACACTGGTATAGGCCATAACAAATTTAGTGGGTCACGAAGGAGACATAATAAAATAACCGGGTCACAGGAGAAAAAGTTTGGGAAACGCTGCCTTAAAGTATTCGAAAAGTGCTTAGAAAATACAAACTGGAATAGTGTTTCATTCTTAAAATAAAAACACATTCAATTTTAATTCTCAAAAAACACTAAGTAATGACGTGATTGTACAATAGAAAAGTGTTTTCATTTTGCTACTTGGTTCACTTCACTTCCCAAAGTGTAACATTTAAAAAAAATCGAATTTCTTTATTATTATTATTAAAACTCACAGTCAACAAAAAGTAATGAATTAATTTTCATTTGCAGCGAATAATCTATATATATAAAACAAAGTGGGGTTATTTACACCACGTATATCTCGAGAATTGCTGCAAGGATTTCAATGATATTTGATTTATAAAATTCGTTTTTGCCTAGAATAGCAGAATAAGCATTAAAACATCGGAAAAATATCACGGAAAAGAAATTATGAATAAAATAAATTTCTCCATACATTTCGTATTTTCGAAATTTCCAAATCGAACGCGGAACATGACGTTGTATGCTGTTTGCGGTTAATACACTAGGTGGCGTTGATTGTAAAACTAATATTTTCATACAGTTTTTAAATGAGGAACAGCTTGAAGTTATGAAAATGTCGTTGTATGCTGATTTCATACACTAGATGGCGATATTTCCAAAATTCATTTGTTTCATACTTTGAATTAGAGATGTTCCGACGAACTTGGCTGTGTCAGAATTTCGAAACTAAATTTTCAATATCCATTTAAAAAAAAAACTTTTAGGAATTTATGTCTCATGTTCATCACTGTCGCTAAAATATATACTGAAATGTGAAAAGACGAATGAAAGTACATAAAATCAGAAGGTACGTAAAAAAAATCAGTATACTTTTCATGAATATTATATTGTTATAGAATACTATCAAATCATTATTTTATTTTTGATCCCTATATACAGTCAATCCTGTTTTTATGCGGTTTGTTTATGCGATTTCGAAGTAATGTGGTTTTTTAGAAATGAATTTTTTTAAATGTACAATATTTTACGATATATAAAAATGTTAAATATTACATCGAAAGCATATATCGTTGTATTTTTGGATAGAATAGAGAGAATCATAAACACAACCGGCATTTGAAAAAAAAATGCGATTTCGGACTGTTTAAATCATGTTGCATCTGCCATCGCTGAATTAAGTCCACCTACTTAGGTGTGTTACAGTCAATGAAACCATTGAAACATCGGCAATATCAGCTGAAATAATTACTTTAGCACATGAACTTGGCGAAGAAAGGTTTGATACCTTTAGCGAAAATTATATCGACGTATTACTTACAGATAAAGCTTTAAGTGACGAAGATGTCAATAATTTAAATTTAATTATTGACAAAAAACCAGAAAATAATGACGAACTGAAAGAAATTCCAGTTCCTTCACTGCGAAAATAAATGAAGAAAGTCTCCAACTTTTCATTAAATTAGAAGATCATTTCTTTCTAAATGATTCATATTCTGATCGCGCATTCAAGTTTCAACGATAACTTTAAAAAAATTATATATGGGTATAACAAACTGCATAACCAATTAATTATCGAAAAAGAAAATCTGAACAAACTCTGATCACTAATTTCATTGTTAGAAAACAACTATAGTTTTATGAAATTGATGCGCATACTATTTCTTCCGAAAAAGAGTGACCACATGCTTTAAAACACACATAGAATTGTCATACAGTGACTATTTTTTAATATTTTTACGCCGTGGTTTTCCCCTAATTTTCTTATACTTTGCGATTTAGTGTATATTTTAACTCGCTGTTTCAAAGTTATGCGGATTTTAAAATTTAAGTAACGCACCCCACTTTTTCTATGGAAGTCAAGTTTTTTATGCGATATTTCGTGGAACCCATATACCGCATAAAAACAGGATCGACTGTATAACTAACTGTTTGTATGTGTGGAACATTAAACAAAAAAATATTTATTTTTTTTCTAATGAAAGATAATCTCATAAATATAATATTGAAGATTTGGAAAATGTTGCGTTCTTTGTTATAATGAGAATTTATATATATTTATTGATTTGGCATTTACTTGGTAGAACACCATTTTAATAGGGTAAAATATCAAGGTATTTCAGTTCTACAGTTTTTAAAAAGTTAAAGGTTGATAGCTATTTAAAAACTGTAGAACTGAAATACCTTGATATTTTACCCTATTAGAATTTATATCATTTCGTAATATAAAAAATATGAAAATTTAGAATGAACTTTCGTAAAATTATAAAAAGATTTCTCCAAGCATTTGCTGACTATCTGTAACGGCCGTGTTCCTGTCGACGAATCGAATGGATTGATTTCGTTTCTGCCGAATTTTTGCAATTTTGTCTCATCGAAGGACAATCAACAAAGTGTTCCTGAATATCATTGCTAATCACAAACATCATAATTGGTTGATTGAACGAGCAATTCTTGCAGCAAATAACATAGATGTGGATCATTTCAACTTCACAATTCAAAATCAAATCGTTGGTCTACTACATTCCTTTAAATATATCGACTGTGCCACTTGAATAACATCATTTCAATGTAATTAAAATAGTTTTCATTTTGAATTTTGCACATTTATTTAACTTAATTCATTTTGAGTATTCATTTAAACTAAATTTAATTCAGCCAACACAACATTTATTGATTCTGAGGCGGTACGAAGTTCGTCGGGCCAGCTAGTTTAAAATAAAATTACATGCTAGGCAGCGTAAGCTTTCAATCATAAAAATAAAATGTCGGGCGTGACATTCATAGACTAATATACTATTTCTCTACCGATGACAAGATCAATCAGCAATTTACAGAACCTAGTCAATGTTAAATAGAGGTTAATTAAATAGGTACATTAATTACTAATCTATACAAAGGTTTTATCAGCTTAATCGACGAGGAATTAAGCTATTTTAATTTGTTATTAAACAATGAAGGTCTGGTTTTATAAAATAAATTATTCAAAATTTTGTAATAATCATATTCCTAATAAGATTTTTTCATCTACGACATACTTTGTCTGAGTTTATAATACTATAAACATATTTTTGAATATTTTTAGTATTATTATAAAAAGAATTGTTATTTACAGGGCTGTGGAGTGGTGTTAATAAAAGACGACTCCGACTCAGACTCCAGTTTGAAAATAATAAGCGACTTCAAGGAAATTTTTAAATAATTTAATTTTAACTCACATGTATGTATATATGTATACTAGGGCTTATACAAACACCGATTTTTGAAAAAATCGGTTTCCAAATGTCAATATTGTTAGAAAACCGGTTTTCGAAGTTTTACAAAAAATGGAAAATTCAACTGAAATAGCGAAATAAATTTCAATTTTTGTATCTTGTTTATTTGTATTCAAAATAGTACACAACAAGAATTTATTTGATGTTACTCTTCAGAAAATATGATTTAAAAAAACAAAAAGCGTCCACTGATCGTTTTGTAACAAAATTTCCTGATATCGAAAATACCCTTTCGCTGGGTAATGATGTGAGGCATATGGTCTTTAAGCCTTCAAATAAAAGATCCAAATTATATGTCCTTTTGTTTATAGACTCGTGTATGGAAAATTCGGCACAATCGGTTACCAAGTTGAAAAACCGGTTTTCGAATGTCACAAATTTAGCCAAAAAACCGTTTTGTAAAACCGGTTTTTGAAAATCGACAAGCCTTAATGTATACTATCAGATCATCTTTAGTCAGCCAAGCATGCTTTAGTCCAGCGATCGCCAAACTTTTTGGGCTCACGGACCACTAAAGTATCAATTTTAGTCCAGCAGACTACTAACTGGACTTTTGTGTTAAATATTACATATTAAAATAAAAGTGATCAAGTGTGTCTAAAAATGCACTAAGCTCGTAAAATAATGTCATATTTCTCTGCGGACCACACAAATTATCTCGCGGACCACCTTTGCCGACCGCTACTTTAGTCAACACTTTGGACTATTTTGTTTGAATACACATCATTAAATTTATTTTTGAAAAAAAAATCGAACCGCTCATTTTCACGACTCCAACTCCACAGTCCTAGTTATCTGGCTTCTACAACTAACCAATTAAAAAATTATCAACGGAATATTTCCGCTACCGATGTGGAGGATATGGCCTCCTCATGGAAGTATCTCAACAGAAGTTTTTCTACGAAAACTCTCTTTTTTAGTCAGTCGCTCAACCTCTCTTTTCCAAAGAAAGTAGTAGGGATAGAATGATAAGGTTAGGACAGGGCTAATGGTTGACTAATCGCACTTGCTACGCCTAATTACTGAAGGATGAAAAGGGTGGGAGGGAAATTTAGACATCACAAACACCCATGTTTTCGAACAAAAATCGATAAATCAATCTAAAAATGTTATTCGTACTGGGAATCGAATCCGTGAGATCTGGCACGGAAGCCAACAACGCTTACCGAAATATATATTTGTTTAATATTGTAGTTATGGGTATTTTTATCTTTCATACCTAATATATAAAAATGAATGTTTGTATGTTCCTACTTTATGCGTTGCCACACCGCTCATCCGATTGGAATAAAACTTTGAAAAACTTTTTACTTGCACTTCCGGGAAGGCTATAGGCATAGTAAAATAACTAACAGTAGGTATTATACATAAAAATAAATGTTTGTATGTCTGCCATACAGTTACATTTTGACAACGTATGCTTGCACTTGCGCGAATGTTATAGTACAATTTCTTTTCAGTAGGTGGCGCGTGTGTCATACAATACGAAATCGGCAGCAAACGTCAAACATAAAACAGACAGAAAAAGAAAACATGCACTTCAATAAACACAATTCAATCATTAATACTTTCTTTATTTGAGTGGCATTGCAACGCTTGCCAGGAACCGACTAGCTTAAAATGAAATTGAATCACTACTTTTTATCAGATTTCGTAGCCTTCGCTAGTTTTTTTAGTGATATGGTTATCGGTTCAATGAATTGTATTAATACAAAACATGAAATTCTAAAGACTTAATACTAGAAATTTCTACAACTACATGCATTTAACAATATAAAATTGATGGATTTAATGATTTTCATCTAAAGGCACAATGAATGAGCATTGTCATCCCTTATCATACACTAAATCCTATACCGGAAACTAGGGATGAAGAGAGTGGTTAGCTGTTCACTAGACATGTGACATGTGACTCACGCGGAAAAATCTAATTTGAACCTTCACAATTTGTCTCCGATAAAAATCTTTAATTACTTCATTACTTGCTTACTTTTATTTATTTAAAAGTGTTTCAGCAATTTTAACCTTTTCGCAAATTTCGTTGCGTGTATTTTATATTATAAAATACTAAATAACAGTGGATTTATTAATTTCTCTTTTCTAAACATATTTAAGTAAGTTTACTATTTGCGCTCTAAATTCATGCTCTTACAAACAATTTAGCTTATTTTTACTTCCAATCTATTACATCTGAAATTTTATTAAATAATTAAAACATACTCAACAGTAATACATTTGAACCGTTCAAATTATGTACATTCACATAAATTTTGTCACGCAATTCCGCAAATTCCTGGGATTTTAGATCTGGAGTTCTGACAAGAGATAAAAAAAAAGGTCTTGCATTTTTTCATTTTGACAATTCCGCACATTCCTGAGTTTAAAAGTAAAAATGTCTTTAATTTAGAATTTCGACTGAAGGTGCTTAATGAAATTTCAATTTCAAATTTCAATTGTCTGAATGAATCGCCTTTCGGCATCTTCAGGTTTTATCAACATTTGGAAAAAAATGTCGATTCAGAAATCTCGAGATCTCCAAAAGAATCCGGGATTGATGTCCTAATAAGATATTATAGATGTAGTCAAACTGACTGTTAATTTATGTTATTTGACACTGGTAAAACATACGGTTTCAAATGTTATAGTGAAGTTCTATCAACTACGCTCAGACAATAGTGTAGTTGGAGGCATTCTAGTGAAATATAATAATTTGAGGCACGCAGGATCTCTTGTATTACTTCTTAAATGGGTAGGTCGATGTTTTGTGCCCTTGGGAAATGATACGCCAAATCAGTTCGGCTCAACAATTATCTTACTCACTACGTGACTCTGTCTGCAGCCATAGTATAATACTCTTGAGCCAGATAATAACATTTTGAGAGGATTCTATCTACCAAGTCTACGATCTAATGTTTTCGTAAATATTACTCTAAAACCGTTTCAAATATTTCAACAGATAATATATTATAAAATGAAGTTCAACTAAAGTCGCCTTCCTCATATTTTAGTCCTCGAGTAAAACAATAATTGTTTCTGTATAGATGTTATAGATAATTGATATTTACTCTGGAAAACACTTTAACGTCATGCATAGGCTTTCCAATCTCGGGAGCTCGTTCAATTTTGCGATCCCGTAATCCCAGAATTGGTATGGTCGCGATCCAGGGATTACGGGATCGAGAAATTTTTAACAAATCCCGAAAATTTATAGGATTTTGGATTTGGAAGAGCTAAACAAATGAGCTGAAATTTTGGACAAATCGGCAGATTTCTAAGTTTTGAGATTTTTAAATTCTCGGAAGAGCTTAAAAAATGAATCACGGTGACATTTTGAGCAAATCGGTAAATTCCTGGGTTTTTGAAATTGAAAATGAAATAATGAAAAATTCCGACACCAAAACATTTCTCAAATTATACACGATTTCATGTTGAATGTCCAATCTCGGAATCCCGAGATTACAAAAAGGCTCCAAGATTGGATACCCTAGCCATGCAATAATACGCTATCGAAAGATCTTTGCCAAATAAATATATATGATTGTAATTAGGGCATTTAATCCCGGGTCTTTTTGTGATCCTGGGATTGATCATTTGACATTTTATTTTTTTTATACATCCCTAAATTTAATACAAAAAATATTTGGCGTTACAGCTAACGGCCAATGCAACAGTTTTTTATTAATATTTTTTAGCCAGGGGAAGAATTATCACAAAACATTAATATACATATTAGAATTCAAAGAGTTTATTTTAAATATGGAAGCTTTATGATCTATATATTAACAGTCGATAAGATTCGTTCGTACGTTTGTTTGTTTGTTTGTATGTTCGTTATTTCGCCTTTTTGATGACGTCAAGAAAGATGGTATTTTATTTTTATTTTTCACGCCAGTAAGTTTTCTGGCTATTTCAAAATGCAACAAAATCCCTCCCGTTGAGGGCAACGGGCTTACAGCTAGTAGTTTTAATTATTTCAAAATAAAAACAATCGTCAGATAAAATTTAGTCATTATTCATACCACTATTTATTTTAAGATGATAGTTAATCGGAAAGTGTTTAGATTTTAAATTTGTTTTTTTTTTACATGTTTTAGTGAATCTTGAAATCCCAAGATTTTGTGATCGCCACATTATTCAGGATTCCGGAATTTTCTAGAAGCTCTTATCGTAATGATTTTTTACGTTTTTCGTGAAATACATACATCTATGCAATTAAACTATCTTTTAGGAGATTTGATTCAGTAAAATAAAGTTGTATAGAATTTTTTATACGTTTTAATTATCATAATATTAAAATATGCAAAACTTTATTTCATGGTTTTGCTGCAAGAAGTCATAAATAGAAAATTTTGTCAACACTGTGTGATATTAAAAAATGGTTTATTTTTCATTTCGCAACAGTTAAAAAGTTATTTAGTGTCTTAACATCAACCAATATTGTACAATGACATACGTTTACAATTATTATGTTGTATTTCATGCACATACCTGAATGAAAGACATCATTAACAAGTTTATGTAATTCTTGTAAAATACATTTACATGATTTCTTACATCAAACCGACGTCCTAGTTAACTAGCAATTATTCAAGCAGCGTTGGACATCGTGAATTTGTCGTATATTAACGACAAATCTTCATTTTTATACCGTGAAAATGTTTCAGTAAAAATTATCCTGGAGTGTTGCAAGAAGAGAATATTTTTTTATTCGAATAGTTTTTCTTCGTTCTTATTTCAGAGTTCATGCTACATGATCGGAAAAAGGATAAACGACATCTCAAAGACTGCTTTTCTACTTCCGGTTGAAATTTTGCGGATGACATTTCCAATAGGATTACTCGGTGTATTTTTTTTTTGTTTCGTTTGCGTTCTTATAGAGATAACTATTTGTGTAGATGTTCATTTCTACATCTTGCCTACAGAATAAATCACTAAATACAGTGATTTATTTTTTATGTAGGTCATTATTAAAAAGAAGCTATCGTATCGAACAATCGTACAACAATTTTAGTTACTAATATTATGACTACTTTTAGTTGTCAATTTTACATTGATATAGTACTTATGTCGAGTCCGTGGCGCAGTGGTCAACGTCGTCAACTTCCATGACGAAGTTCTCTCGAACAGCACTTTTTCCATCAATGAATGATTGTAGGGCTTGTCGGTTTTCAAAAACCGGTTTTTTGGCTAAATTTTTGACATTCAAAAACCGGTTTTACAACATTGTAACCGGTTTTTTCAGAATTTTCCATAAACGAGTCTATAAATAAAAAATACAGAAAATTTGTATCTTTTATTTGATGGCTTAAATACCATATGCCCCACATCATTACCCAGCGAAAGGGTATTTTCGATATCAGGAAATTTTGTTACAAAACGATCAGTGGACGCTTTGTGTTTTCTCAAATCATATTTTCTGAAGAGTAACACCAAATATTTTTTTTGTGTATTATAATGTATATGTATAAATAAACAACCAAAAAATGAACTTTATCTCGCTATTTTAATTGAATTATCCATTTTTTGTAAAACAGAACAATATTGATATTCGAAAACCGTTTTTTTTTAATGTCGGTTTTTGTATAAGCCCTAAATGATTGTAATGTCTAAAAATTCCCGCTCAACCAAAATCCCAATCCTAAAATAACGAGAAGTGTAGCAAGAGCAATTAGTTAACGAAAAAGCCTGTCCGAGCCATATTCTTTTATTTCTACTACTGTCTTAGAAAAAAAAGTTTGAGCAAACTGAGCAACTTTCGAAGCCAAAAAATCTGTTGAGATACCTCCATTAAGAGACCATATACTCCACATTGGTAGCGGATATGGATTTAAAAAAAAAAACTGGTAATTAAAAAGGGCATACCGTGACTTAGGCACGTATTGAGAATGTTGTTTTGGATTACGACATTCCGTTATTTTTGTGATAGCACTTTGGATGACGCTGCGGAAGGTTATTTGACATGTTCTGATACCGAATAAAATATAATACAATCAAAAACGTTTGGCGTTGATGAAATGATAAGCATATGCTCATGGTCTTAAAAAAATACATAGATACATGGCTTTAATTTCATGACACTAATAATTTTAAACCTTACGAAAGCTTTTTTTACAGTTTTTCATTTTTATTTAAACACTTTATATTTACGACAACTGCGCAACTGCTAGCATTTTTGAATTTGCGAAACTCTGAGATAAACGTTTTTAAACAATATATGCTATGTTTATTTTTCATTCTCTTGCCAAAATATAAATTCAATTCAAGATAAAAATAAAATTATCAGATTTGGCCATGTATTAGATACTTTTTTTTATCATATCGACCGTGGAAAGAAAAAAGGACGTAATCCACAAATATAAAATTTTACAGGAGACACAAAAAACGTCTTTTGATGATTTTAGGTTAAAAGCAAATTATGAAATATACACAACTTTGAAGTGCACGGTGACTGATACACTGATTTTTTATTGATTTTTTTATGTTCTTTTTCCTGGTCGCAATTTTCAAACGCCTTTTTTTTCAATCTTAAAAGCTAAATTTAGATACTAGTTCAACATTTTCAGTTTCCATCCCTTTGATAGAACGTGTGTCGAGTTGTATTGTTGAATACATTGAGATTATCGAAAAAAAGCTGTTTTGGAAAAACTGAGGGTTACGTCCTTTTTCCTTTTCACAGTCGATATATTATATAAATATTTAATAGCCAATTTTCATTAAATATTCGATATCAAACTTGTGTCACTTATGTCACAATATTACTAACTAGCAATGCGCTTGATAATAAAGTTAGCAAATCTACTGAAAACTGTCAAATACACTTATGTACATTTAATTAATATTAAAAATATCATTTTTATAGCAAGGTTTCCTAAACTTTTACTGCAATGGATCACTTTGCAAATCCGAAAATTTTAACAAAACACATGGCTTATTTTTTAGATATCTAATTCATTATAGTAATAATACAAAAATATATATACATATAATAAGTTAATAAAACTCTTATTATGTTTTAATGGTGTAGCATTGAGTCTATTCCTGCACTTCGAATTTGTTGCAGCATCAAAAAGAAATCCTGCTTTACATAAATAGGTTGTATAAAACGAAAGTAAAAAAAAAATAGTAACTTGTTTTGACACATTGGAGGATTCTTTTGACAAACTCACCGAGAAAGAATTTAATGACATTCAAATCAGAATCTCTGATAAAATCAGTCAGATTTTCATAATCACTAGTGCAAAATCTGAGCATGCTGGTTTTGCTGTCACGGAAAATGAATTTCAAACCAAGGAATTATATTTTTTAGTTTTCGGAAGATATTAAAAAAACGTGGTTTTTAAGTTATGTGCGAGTTCGCGGAACATCTATTCAGGTTTTATGGAGTACCAGTGTTCCCCGGAACATACATAGTTTGGGAAACCCTGTTTTATAGTGTTAAAGAAACTTCTAGCACCTACTTCTTCGTAAATCTCATTTTCGGTAATTTGAAAATGTCTCACTGTGCAAATCGGCTTGTTGATAGTATAAATTGATTTTATAAGTCAGGAGCATCACTTTTAATGTCGGAACTATCAAAATAATAAGGTTATTATATTTTTGAAGATTGTTTGATAATAATATTCGAAGACGTGTTTCGTTATTATTTGTCAATTTATGATAGCTTTCATATCAAAGATGAGCTCGAATTTCAGAATGCAGCAAAGAATATTTATCCATTTTTAAATTCTAAATACATATTTTTTAAATCGTAATTTATAAAAAAAGAATAATGATAAAATGCTCTTTTTACATGCTTTTAGTTGCGTCCTTTTGTCAAATATAAAAAAATAAATTGAGTATTTCTGCCACCTATTCAGCGAAGTAATAATCCCAAAGCGATGACTATTGGAAATATACCACGGCCATTTTATTTTCTCTTTGATAATTTGCACTGAACGGAAGTTACCAAAATAGCGTGTCGGCCATGCTGTTGTTTTTGGCGCGCGCGGGAATTTCATTTCAAATGGTTACATTTTGATAAAAGGGGCCGAACCCTAATGACGAATTTTGAGTTTTAGATAGTAGTTGTGTTTTCTTGATAATGGCCATTTTAATATTTGTTTTGTATAGAAAATAAATGGCTTGACATATGTTTAGAAAAATTATAAAGTAAGCTAATTCATTATTTGCTTTAAAAATTGGCATACTTCAAGAAAAAAGCATTTAACACAATTTTATGTACGTGTTATATGGTAGAATTAATCAGATTGGTACTTCAAAATCGATTGAAATGTTGTATGCTAAACAACTAGGGATCGTAATACCGGACGAATATATCAATATCGGTATGACGGTGTTTCATACTATCAACCGGTATTGCAAATATGAATACCTTAAAATAATAATATACATCATTGAATTAATCATCAATAATTTTGGAAACTGTTTATATTGATACAACTTTTGGACTCTTTAAAAGGAAAAAAAATGGTCAGAGTTTTAATAAATTTTCGGTCAGAATAAAAATATGAACGGTCAGAAATTTTTATAACAGTTTTGGGTAGTAGGTTAGGTTAGGTTAGGTGAGGCTACGTTTTTTAATTCCATTTAAATTATGACTATTTATTCTGACCGATATATTATGACAATGTAATTTAAATTCTGACCAATGTTATTTAAATTCTGACCATAAAAATATGAGCCTATTTCAAATAATACAATTCAACGTGAATTAATTTTATTACAATTTCTCATGGTTTTTACGTTTATCTTTCAATTTTGAGTAATTTTCTATTACGGTATTTTTTCATTGTTAAAAACGGTATTTCAGTATTGAAAAACACCACCCTAAAAACAGTTTTCCCAATAACAAATCCTAATAAATTTGAATCGTTCAAATTATGTACACTCCCACAGATTTTGTCACTAACTTAGTGGAATTCCAATATTATTCGGTTCAACAGGTTCATCCGTGCACTTAAACGCCTGAAGATGCCGAAAGGCGAAACCCGGGTCGTTAGTGACAAAATCTGTGGGAGTGTACATAATTTGAACGATTCAAATTTAATATTGAAATTCCACCAAGCACCTTCAGTCGAAATCTTAAATCCTAATAACCATGCTGATTTTCAAACAGCTTCTTGTTGTAATCATTTTTTCTTGTTATTTTATATGTCATTAACCTTATCACTCTACCTTACTTTGGCACCTTAAGTAAAAAAAATATTCATTTTTTTCCTTTTCCCATTCTCATATTGAAAAGCTTTGGCGTTTCAAAAATAAATTGTGTTTATTCAGAAGGCTTTTAAAAATAGAACGAAGGAACACAGAATAATCGAATTGTATCAAAATATAAAGAAATACCGGTGATTAAATAGCAATGGGGAGATGTAAATCACATGACATATCTCTACTCACACTCTATTTACTCACGTAACATTACGTTTTATCGACTCACAGCATGTTAAAAAGTCTCTTCGCCTTCTTGTGTGGAGTACATTCAAACACGGAAGCCATTTTTCATGTTATTTTCAAATGTATTTGTACATTTTAACTATTAATAAATTTAGTTACAATTCAATGGCTTTGTCGCTTTTAGGGTGTTCACCAAAAAGAACAAATGTTACACTGTCAATACTTGGTGGAAAAGCATTATATTAATAAAAACACAATATTCTTTTGTACTTTATTCCACTTTATTTAATAGGTCAGGACCGGTTTCGCTCATTGCGAGCATTGTCAACTGATAAGAAATATAATTTAACAATGCTATTTATACAAAAAATAATTTAAATGAAAAGGTGTAAACAACAATTGACATTGAAAA
>CM062830.1:26668762-26780528 GCA_031772345.1 Himalopsyche anomala | reverse complement strand
ATTTTCCAAGGTTTCTGTCTTAAAATCGCTATTGAACCCTTAAAACATACATACAAAATCCATCTACTGCTAAAACCGATAAAGTCTTCATTTACTAATATAATGCTGACAACGACGAAGAATATAATTTTGATGAAAGTAAAATCAGAAACAAAAACGAATTTGCCTCCCTAAAATGTGCTGACGAATTGCAGGATCTCGCAAATTACATTTTCAACAATTTGTTCTAATCACAAGACCAAATGACGCATCTGATTTTTAGCTAAATTAATTTATATGCCAAAGAATCTTCATAGTTACTAACTAGTCTTTTTTTATGTAGAAGATATCGCTAAAAACTACACAATACACATAACTGTAGAAAAGAAAAAGGACGCAACCCACAATCAAATTTTACAGGTGGCGCAAAAAACGTGTTTTGATGATTTTGGGTCGTGTGAAAATTATGAATTATAAACAACCTTGAAGTGCACGTAGACTTCTAAACTGGTGTTTAATTGACATAATCTAATTTATTAAAGACATTGTGTAAGAAAAACCTTTATTATAGTCTTTTTTCTTGGTTTTAACATTTTGTAAGGTCATCCTTTTCAAACTTATAAGCTAAATTAGATACTAATTTGGCATTTGCAGCTTGCATCTTTTTGAAAGAACGTGTATCAAGTTTAATACATTGTGATTATCGAAAAAAACCTGTTAGTTACGTCCTTTTTCCTTTCCAGAGTCGATATAATGAATATTTTTTACTGTATGGAATACATATTATTTTAATCAATAAAGCAAATAAATTTGCAAAATGTATTATAGTTTAATCGTTTATGTGAAGCTATGCAATTCGTTGAGAATGAGGTTATAATTAACAACGTTATATTGTCGTTATACTGGCAGGAGTTAATTAAAAACTGAATGTTTTGAGTTATGATTGCAGATAGATAAATGTTAGCACGCTGTATCTTCTGAAATAAAGAAATTTAAACATGCTCTGTGTATTTTTATACCGTTATGATATCAATTCAATTAATTAAGTTCAAAGTTATTTTTGTCTAAATATAAATAGACGTAATTTAACGTTTTTACATATGTATAATTATCGAATTTAATGATGAGGTTGAAATGATAAATATTTCTTTTTTAAACCATGTCCCCTCCCAATGTGGAGCATATGAACTCCTAATGGAGTTTTTATCAACATAAGTGTTTCTACGAGAACTGCTTGTTACTCAGTTGTTCAACCTCTCTTTTTTCAAAGAGAGTAGGAATAGAAAGATAGGGCTTGGACAGGATTAGTGATTATCTAATCGCTCTCAATACGCTACGTTCATAGGATATAAATAAAATTAATCGCACATAAATAGAGATTTTTAAATTTCATGATTATCTAAAATGACGATTATCTAAAAACAATGTTTTTTGACTAAATGCCTTCTGTCAGTATACCCACGATATGGTTTGTATTTGGGCTTTAGTTTGTCATTATCGAGATCGAGATTGTTAAGCGAAGAAGATTTGTTAATTAGTAAACATATGCATATTAAAAAATTGATGCTCGCTCCATCTTGTTTTTCGGGACCATATAAATAAAACCATGTACAATTATTTTTTGGACAAACTACGTTTGGTAATTCACGTTATAATCTTTTGAGTTCCAATAGAGTGCATTCAAATTTCAAAATTCTTCTCATTTACACCATTCGCCAAAATACCAATAGTGTCTATCTGATATTTATAGTAATCTTCAATAATACTTCAACTAAAAGTTAAGCCATGCAAATATTACGCAAATTTGTCTCGGGTCACTTTATACCCCGTCGCTCTTCCATCCTATTTTCACCGTTTCGGTACTTAAGTGTTAAACATTTTATTCCTTTCATATCTAGGGTCTTAACTTGTAACATTCAGTTTTTAATTGGCAAATAAGAAAAAGTCAACAACAAGGGTGAGCTTAACAATAAAATTATCAAGAAATAACAAGAATTTGCGATACAACAAACACTCACATGTATTACTTATAGTAAACAAAAACATTCATTGTTTTTTTATACCGATGCATATTCAGCAAACAAGTAATAAATTCAGAAAAAAAAACGCCAAATTAAAATAGATACAATTTACCACGATGAATAAAAAACCGATTGATGTTAATAATTGGGCTCATTTATGCATGTGGGAAAACAACAGACCGGAAACGATCGTAATTTTATAGTACACAAACATGAGTATTTGATTCTTATAAGAAAAGAGAATCACGGAAACATTTGAATCAAACCAAAAAAATAAAACAAGACAACATTTGAGAAATAGAAAGGAAAGTTACACTTTTGAAGGTATTCAATTCAAATTTAAAAGTAAAACGTCCATTAGGGTTTTTGTTTGGCAAACCTCCTGTAGAGTTTTCAATAAACTAGAATGTCGATAACAGCCGCCTAGTCATTTGGAATGCCACATTATTGCAAAGTCTTCCATTCACTGAATTTGTTTTAACCTATCCCGAGCGGTGCAACATCGTCCTGTGCCTCAGAACTCCTGTAACAACACGTACAGAGGATTAGACACGTTATCAAATAATAAAATCTATTTGAAATAAGATTTTAAATTAGTGAAGTAGTTATATGTTTAAGTTTACTTTAAGGGTATTCACTGTCAATACTTGGTGGAAAGGCATTATATTAATAAAAATACAAAAAAGAAAAGGTGTGAACAACAATTGGCATTGAAAAGAAATTACCAATTACATTATCACTTGTAGTAGAATCACTTATAATCTAATTGGTAAAGTGGAATAAAATACAAAGGAATATTGTGTTTTTATTAATACATGTTTAAGTTTTTTTTTTTTAGGGTGTTCACTGTCAATACTTGGTGGAAAGGCATTATATTAGTAAAAACACAATAATCCTTTGTACTTCATTCCACTTTATTTAATATGTCAGGACCGGTTTCAGTTGTTCAGTTGACGATGCTCGTAATGAGCGAAACCGGTCCTGACATATTAAATAAAGTGGAATAAAATACAAAGGAATATTGTGTTTTTATTAATACATGTTTAAGTGGTCAACGTCGTTGTCTTCGGTTACGGAGATCACAGGTTGAAATACCAGAACGGAAAGTTTTTATAAATTGATTTCTTAATGGATTTATGATTTTTTTTGTTAGAAGGCATGGATGTATGTGATATTTTGTATTCCCACTTCCCACCCGCCCAATCCTTAAAAAAACGGAGTGTTAGATAACCACTAGTCCTGTACAAGTCATATCCTTCTATCCCTACTCTAACCATTTTTCGTAGAAACACTTCTGTTAAAATAAACTCTTCTACGAGTTCATATGATCTACACTAGGAGCAGACATGGCTTAAAAAAAAAGTTTGCCTTAGCCAACAGCCGTGATTCTAAAAAAAATATTAAAAATCTACTGTTCGGCAATGTTCCACACTACAAAAGGAGCGGACATAGTCTTTAAAAATAGTTAGCATTTTGTTTGACAGCCGTGATTCTAAAAAAATATTTAAAATCTACTGTTCAGCAATGTTCCACACCACAAAATGCTTTAAATCTTTACACATAGATGTCAGTGTAATAATAAAATATAACTTTAAGAATAAGAAAAAAAACAAAATGGCGACAGCGGGGTGGACCATCTTTATAGACGTCATCGGTAAATAATAATGAAAATATAACATCTTTCGGAAAAAGAAGAAGAAAAAAACTAAAATGGCTCTCGCGGCGGGACATACGAACATACAAACAAACATTATCCGCTATTAATTTAATATTAATCATAGATAGTTCGAACATATGATTAAATATTAAATAAATGTGAAAGTAAACTAAAAATAGTGAAATAATAATTACGTTATCTGCTTTGATAATATTTATTCGTTATCAAACTGGCGAAGTTTTATTATTATATAGAGAATTTAGTGTAAAGCTTGCTTAATTAAACTTTACACAGCCACAATATTGACAAAAACTTTCAGCAAAACTATGTTTCACATACAGCAAAGTGAAACGATATCAAGAATTATTTACCTTTGTAGTTTTGGAGTCAGGAACTTCATTAACGTTATTAATTAGGAAACATTATTGTGGATATAGAAATAGTCATAAATTGATAGAGTTAATAACTAATTATGCTTTAGCATTTAAATCATTTGAATTAGAATATTTATAACGTGATATTATAAAAGAATACAGAATTTTAATAGTATCGTAATAGAAAATAATCATATCATCACCCTTTAATTTTGTTTTTAGGGTAATACTAAAATATTATATGTTAACATATATCATAAAATATGTGTATGTGTAGAGCGGACAACAACCTACTTTTAAAGCAACCGGTTTCAGAATTCCAAAATTTCCCAAAAAAAAGAAACAGAAATAGCTCAGTTTTAAGAGTTATACAGAAAAGGGTAGTCCAAATGGTTATGATTGACTGAATGTGCTTGGTAGAATTTTAATATTAAAATTGAGTCAGTTTCAGTTCATCCGTGCACTTGAACGCCTGAAGATGTTGAAAGGCGAAACACGGGTCATAAGTGACAACACTTGTGTGAATGTACATAATTTGAACGATTCAAATTCAAATGGTTATGTTAAAAAAATAAACTTCGTTTAATTGTCGGTTCAATAGCGAAGTGGTAAACGTCGTTGGCTTCCATGCCGGACCTCACGTGTTCGAATCTCAGTACGAACAGCATTTTAAATTATTTTTTCGATTTTTTTTTGAAGGTATGTTTATTTGTGATGTCTAAAAATCCTCCCCTCCACCATTCCAATTCTAAAATAACGGGTTTTACCGAGAGTGATTAGCCAACTACTAGTCCTGTCTTGTCCTATCCTTACCATCTCTACTACTCAAAATGAAAAGTTGAGTAACAAACTTTTCTCGTAGAAAATATCTCATAAATCTGTGCTAACATTGTAACAGTTTTAAATTTGAATCGTTCAAATTATGTACATTCTCACAGATTTTGCCACTAACGACCCGGGTTTCGCCTTTCGGCATCTTCAGGCGTTCAAGTGCACGGATGAACTAGAAGTGAAATTGAACTCGAACGCCTGAAGATGCCGAAAGGAAAAACCCGGGTCGTTAGTGACAAAATCTGTGAGAATGTACATAATTTGAACGATTCAAATTTAAAAATTTAATATTGAAATTCCACCAAGTACCTTCAGTCGAAATCTTAAATTAGACTTTAGTTTTGCAAAAAAAAAAAAAAAACAACCGTTTGAACTTTTGGTATAACGGTTACACTCTTACGTCCTACGGAATAAGGTGTCACAATTTTCAGATATTATATCGAACAGACGATATTTCATTTACTGAGAATTGAACCCGGAACCCGATCAACAAATGTTACTCGAACAATTGAATAGAATGCCCGGAAGTTATCAAGAAACATTTTCTGTTAGTCAAGAATATGTAATATAATTTATTCATCAACTACGCGTATACTATTTAAAAAAAACTGTTTTCCTTAAGATAAGTTTTTCAATGAAAATTGATGAATATATAATTAGTGGAAAATATAATCAATACTTAATAATTGTGGTGACTGATAATCGTGATAATTGTTAGTAGACCCGGCTACCTGTCGATCGATTGTATGGCAATTAATTAAATCTTGGCTTGCTAATCTCACCAGTTCCAAGTTTTAACAAGTTGGATGATTTATGAGATTATCCTGAACAACTGCTGGATACGTATCGAGAATTTGATATATTTTTAATTGATTTATAGCGACAGTGATTTGAGACGCTTTCATTAGTCTGTCATTTAATCTTAGAAAGGTGTACATTGTGAAATATAAATTGAGATTTATTGACACTAGCTATATTGTAAGATTTTCATGAAAAGACTGTTACAAAAAGTTAAAATAATCCTATAATTTTCGAAAGATTAACGAAGACCACGGTAGTAAGTAAATTTTGCAATCACAAATTATTTTAGTGTAAGAAATTTATTTACTATAAACAAGAGAATTGTAAATAACTTTAATGATAATATATATCTTTTAAAATACCAGATAACTGTATTTTGAACTTGAATTTAAATAAACTATACAGTTCATGAAGCAATGAAAGATTATTGATGTCGGTAATTGAAAATAATTGAATTTTAAATTATTAATTTATGATTTTAAAATAATTATTTAATTACTGTTCTAACGCTGTCAAAGTTATTGTTTGTGGTAATAGAACAAGAACAAAATTTGGTGTCACAATATAAATATGTATACAAACTTGTTTAACCTATTTCTTATAATCAATATATTGAAAAGCCAATTATTCGATGATAAATCTGAGTTTCAATTACGTCTTGGTGTAAGATTATTTTTTACATTTCTTTATTTTGTGTGTACCCTTTCTATAAAATAATTTCTATGAATAGCTTTCAACCATATATAAAACAATATGCTTAGAACTAAAATATGTCGGTATATTTTTAACCTATTATAATATTATTGATTGATTTGGCATTTACTTGGTAGAACTCCATTATAATATGGTAAAAATAGCAACGTATTATTATAATATTGTTTATCTTTGGTAGAATTTTGCACATAATATTTTGCTGTGTGATTAAGCATTTTTAGCACAATTATCATTGTTAATTCAACTTATTTGTTTTGCCATTTACTGTTAAAAAATATCACGTATATATTTTGATATCAAATGAATATTACATCCATAAAATTAAGTGTCCGATTAATGAATGAATTTTACATTTTCAGATGAACAAAATATGCCATTATACAATACAATTAAAACTTCGCTTTTCAACTCAAGATTTTTATTAAGCAGTATCAAATCGATATGCATTTATATCACACTGTAAATAAATATTTGTTCTAAGATAACGAAATTATTATTAGTATAATGTAATTACAAGAATTTTGAAGGCTTCTAAGTGTTTATAATTAACGTTTCCCAAAGTTTACCGGCTCTATATTTTAATAAGCGCCACGGGAATATCATAAGGATGATTTACTAAATTGCTTCTAGACTTGCACTTCACGAAACTTTATGATGAGGAAGAAAATATTACATCGCTTGTGTAAATTTCGTTTGATTTTTTACGAGGAAATTTTGTACAGGAAGTAATACGGTTTGTTTCTCAGCATTTTTGTATACTGCACGGTATAAAATACGAACTTAAATATTTTTGAGATGGATTAAAAACTGTTTTTTTTATCCCGTTACGCTCCCCTTTATCACCGTTTGGAGAATATCCACAATGTAGAAGGCGTTTTATTAAATTATATTAAGATAATTGATTGTGAAACATTTTATCGACCTCTTTTTTAAGAGAGGGCTAACGTAAGCCCTCAGCGGACATCACACCGCAAAATTCAAAGACCATATCATTAGTAGAGAATAATGAAATTTGAAAAATATTCGTAGTTAAATGAAACCTCTACATCAAATAGGGTGATTGGGATGATATCAAAATACATATATCACAGACATAATTTAAATCCACGAAAGAAAGGAAAAACCATTTTACATTACCATGAAGTTTTCTTAAAACAAAGTTGTTGTCAAAATATAGGATAACCAAAACTGGACACGTCCGATTTATACAAAAAATGAAATTTTTTGATACGCACAAATGCAAAAACTATCAATTACATTGAAAAAGTAGATTTAATTAAATATTGTTAGTATTAATTATTTCATAAATGTTGATTTATTTTGAACGTGAATTTTATTGTAAGGATGTTTGATTTTCTACAATTGATTTAAGTGCATTTACGATATTTTACCTTGTGTTATAGTGTTCACCAACTATGCGGTCAGGATAAAGGTATCCAATTCCGGCCTTTTTTTGTACTCCTGGGAATACGGGATAAACAATCTTTACAATCATTTACCATAGTTTCATGTTTTCATTTTATACATATCCCTAATTTTAATACAAAAAAATAACTGGCATTTCAGCTAATGGCCAAAGTGACATATTTTTTTTATCATAAAACCATATTGATCAATTCAAGTGATGTCAATTTACCTTGAGTTTATCTCGAGTGACTTACATTACTAAAATTCTCATCGAGTTTTTTCTCGTATGATCTTTCAACTTTAAAATATTTGGCGCATTGGCATTACCTGTAATGCCATTTTTTTTATATCTATATTAAAAATTTAAGTAGAAGAGATATCACTGATTAGAGTAGGTACTATACAAAAGTAACACACTGTTGGGAATTGTTTTATAGTCAAAATATATAGTAGTAAATCAGGAAGAATTTAAATTTGATTTTTTAACACGTTATAGTGAATTCCAAAACCCCGGGAACGAATTTTAAGATGATTTCAGGATTAAGGGATTGCTAAATTGTTCCGAATCCCAGAATTGGGTGCCGTTGTCAGGATAATATAGAATTTGCTGACTTTCTTGAATACGGATTTTTTGCGTGCAGGATTTTATATGAGAAATTTTTACTCGAATTTGAATCGATAATAAATCGTCGCTAAATAGTTAAGATAAGTTCATTGGGTTGATATTTCGGAACGTCTTATAAGTGTTTTGTTGTATTCTTTATGATATGAATATAAAGACAAGAATTGAATTAAGGCATCTTGTTTGTAATAAAAATAATTTCTTTGTATAAAGCAGGTAAAATTATGCTGGAATGAAAGGTAAGTTTACGATTATTTATTGCTTAAAACAATGTGAAACTTTACAAGTCGCGCGGTAACCACGAAACTTTGAGACAGTCTTAATTAATAACAGAGCAAAAACACTCATGACCAAAAAACACTTCAGAGTATCTGTTTATCGCTTAATTAAATGATTATTTGACATTATCATGATAACAAAATAATTGGAATAGTGAAATATTTGCGTTATTATCTAATAATTCTGTTAATAATACATTTTAAGATTTTGACCGAAGGTGCTTGGTGAAATTTTAATCGTCCAAATTTTGCACACTTCCACTCGTTTGGTCACCAACGACCCGGGTTTCATCTTGCAGCAACTTCAGGTGTTCAAGTGCACGAATGAACTTGATCTGACTTTTATAAATAAGTGTATCGTAAATTTATTTATCTATCACTTATTTAAATAATCAATAGCTTTTAGCTTAGTGATAAATAAATAAATTTCTTAATAAATAAAGTGTCAGTTTCAGTTTATCTGTGCACTTGATCGCTTGAAGATGCGAAAAGGCAAAACTCAGTTCGTTAGTGACAAAGTGTATAATAGTGTACAAAATTTGAACAATTCAAATAAAACGCTAATACTATGTTTTTCTATTTTTATCTATTCTGATTGTAATCTACATAATATGAGCCCTCGAGAGGTGAAGTGAGCCAACTAGTAAAAAGGAAAATCTTTTTTCTTAGTCTTTTAAGTACAATCACATCTTTACTTGGTGTCTCGGTGGATTTAATATTTTTATTTTACAGGTATAACACTATTGCAATGTGTATTAACTGAGGTTACTTCACTTTTACGATACTTTAAGACAGCAAGGATAATTGGATTCGAAATTCTTGGAAGGGCTGAAAAAAAAAGTAACATGATGGTAAATTTGAGAAATCCGCAAATTCCTGGGTTTTTGAAATTCGAATTTTTATGGGAAGACAAAACAATGGTATGGGGCATAGAAAAATAAAGTCACTCAAAAAAGGCCACGGCCCAAAAAATTTGAGAAACACTGCTTTAAGACGTGTAGAATATTACAAAGCATCTAAATATTTTTTTTTATAAAATATCACTTGGCTCACTTCATCTCTAATGGGCTTATGCACCTATAATAAACCTGTGTATATCTAGTTTTATTAAAATCTTTATTACATATCGATTGTGGAAAGGAAAAATGACGTAACCTACAAATAGCCAATTTTACAAGAGACAAAAAAAACGTGTTTCGATGATTTTGGGCCATATGCAAATTATGAAATATACACAACCTTGAAGTGCACGAAAACTTCTAAACTGGTGTTTAATTGACATAATTTAATATTAATCAAAGAAATTGTCTAGGAAAAACCTTTTTTTCAATCTTTTTTTTTGGTTTTAATTTTTTACAATGTCATCTTTATCTAACTTAAAAGGTAAATTTAGATACTAATTCGGCATTTGTATCTTGCATCCTTTTGATAGAACGTGTATCAAGTTTGATACATTGTGATAATCGAATAAAAGCTGTTTTGAAAAACTGTGGGTTACGTCTTTTTTCCTTTCCGCAGTCGATATATCATATAGAATCACTGCTGAAAAGGTTTTCAATCGATCGACCACATTACTTCACTAGCACTCTATAAGAAGCCGACACGCTCAACTTATGTTAGTAGTTTATATATGTAGTTTTCAAAAAGCACCACTTTATCAAAAGTTTGACGATACGATAAGCATTATATGATAGATGCAATTGAAATATATTTTATATATATAATATTTAAAAAGATATCGCACACTTAAAGCGAAAAAAGATAATCGGAAGCTTCATAGAGTTTATATTCGCGGAATTTGAATGAAGATTTTGTTCGATAAGCTGGAATTATGAGATTCAATTGGAGTTTTGAGAAAGTAATGAATACATTTGAATGCTAAAAGCTCGGTTTCAAGTCTGTAGAAAATAATTTTCAATATAAACTCGTTCACGACCTGGTTTTCGTCGTGATATTTTAATAAAAGTGTGCAAAATAGTAAAAAGTCTCCGGCTTGTAGCGGGTGGTATGATAGTGATATAAAATTAAATTTAAAACTTTGTTATTGCACTTTTTGTGCTAAAACTTGTGACACGTGATTTGCCTCTTTGGGAAGCATCATCAGGCAGACTATCACAATGTTTACGAGTAAGCTGTTTCCAGGGCCGGCGCCACCATACAGGCAAACTAGGCAACCGCCTAGGGCGCAAACGATTAGGGGGCGCGTAAATGGAGTATTAAAATTATTTTTATATACTCTAATAACAAATAAATAATAGTAAGTTATACTTTATTTTTATGGTTGTATTTGCGCGTTGTAATTATGTATCGTATTCTATATGCTTCGATAAAGAGTGGATGAGCGACTGAGTAAGAAACAGTTCACGTAACCAAACTTCTATTTGGATATCTTAATTAGGAGGCAATATGCTCCACATTAGGAGCGGACATGGATTTATAGAAAAAAAATTCAATTAATCTTAATAATAAAATAATCTTCATTATTTCGAAAAAATGAAACGATATGTTGAAAGGGCGCGCTAATAGCCGTTGCCTAGGGCGTCAAATAACCTCGTGCCGGCACTAGCTGTTTCAACACCATTTGTGTGAATGGTGTAACACAAGAACATGAATAACAATGTCATCAAATTAAATTTTATATTACAAATGAGCTGCCACAAAATTTCCGATGAATACATTGAGGGTATTGTAATGGATACGAAAAACTGAATTATCAAGCTCAAGTAATAGTTTGAAAGTAAATTATATCTGATTAATAGTTGTACCTGAAAGTAATATCAATTATTGCGTTATCCATTTTCAACGGTCAGTTGCTCTCCGACCGCGCTACCTATCAGTAGTGAATTGTGTAAAATTGTTCTGTAAATTGTGACATCTACCATACTCTCCGGACATTGGTTCTTCTGACTACCACCTGTTTCGTTCAATGCAACATTTCTTAGAAGGAAAAAATGACGCTTTCTATGATGTGAAAACGGTATAAATGTATATTTTTAATAATAGCCCAGAACATTTTTCGAAAATGGCATTTTAACCTTACCAGAAAGATGTAAGAAGGTCATAGAGAATAAAGGAAAATATATATTGTAAAAAAACTTGTAAAATAAATAAAATACGAACATTTGAAATTTTCATTATTAAAATGACATAAATTTCGGGCACACCTAATATTAAAAACAGCGGTACGGAATGTATTTAAAACGCTAAAATATTGTTTTATACGATAAGATTTTAGGATACAGGTTTTAATGGGTTTGAAACTTTTATTCCGTCTAAAAACTAGCATTGAATCACTACTAGCAGAGTTTTTATTCGTTCTTACTGCCTACTGATTAAATGTTTGAAGTTGAAGAAAAGTATATTTCAAAGAATTGTTAATAAAACTTAATTCTGTTCATGTCATTGCATAATGCTGAAAAGATTCACGATAGTATGTAGGATATCTAAGTTAAAATATTATTCAGGCTAGAAATAAAGCAATATATTAATAATTTTGCAAGTTACTCCATAAATTGAGGTAACGTACGGAAATGTAAGCATTTGCTTAAACTATGAACAATGGTAAGTAAAATCAGTATTGAGAATTTTCTCACGATTTGTGTAAGATGGATTGTTAAATGACAAATCGGTCTCTAAGGGTAAAAACAATGTATCTTAATTTATGGCGTATATGAGTTAGTTATGCCACTGAATGTAAAATAAAATATATCATAAAGTGACAAAAAAACCTATCAAGAGACGCAGTGAATGCAAAGATATTTCAATAAAAATCTTCTAAAAAAAAAGCACATATTTTTTTTTAAAAAAGAATACAAAATTAAATAATAAATCAGGAGGCTAAAGCATCATCAATCACCGTTTAAGATTATTGAAACATAATTTGCATAAGTAACCGATTATTAGAGAAACCAGATTTTTAGCTTTCCTGAAAAATTGAGAAATTGAGACGTTTCTTTGATTAATTGAATTGGCATTTACTTGGTAGAACTCCATTATATCACGGCGACACTTTTCTTTAACATTAAGAGCTCAAAATGCTAATTCATACGGTGACTATCTCAAATGATAGATTAGAAAAAAACTAATATTATAAACTTATTTCGCATTGAAATAATTACGCCATTAGCAAAATATTCTTTTTAAGACGAGCATATAGAATCCTAATTCAACCAAAAAGATATTTTTGCTACGAAAACTGGTGATAATAGGTGTAAAAGGATAGAGCTGAACGCTTTCGCTGTGTTCTATTTTAAGGATCGGATTGGAGGTGGGAAGAGAATTTTAACATCACATACATCAATGTTCCTTGACCAGAAATCTATAAAACGATTGAAAAAATTGGTCGGTATTCGAACCGGTGAGAACGATGTTGACAGCTCAACCAATTATTTGATTAAACTTATTTTTAATAATATTTTTTTATGCTAGAATTTCAAACAATTAATTCAGAGAGATTTACATAGAATATAAAATCGGCGTAATTAAAGTCAAAAATCTAATCTGGTAATACCAAAAAGTAATTATCGATCATTGTAGACGTCGTGACAAAATATTAAAATAAATTTAATACTTATATTAAGTAATCTTTAAAAAGGTTTTATGAGTCTATCGTTTTTAAATTTATTTTAACTTGCTATAAAATAAAAACTATTCAAAATAGTATCTTTTTTGGACTACTGAATTTAATTTTCACAGTGGGTTTTTTTAATTAATAATTTTCCTTGAAATTTTTTATACTTCAATTAAATAAATATATTGTGCTATTTTAAATAACAGCCATGAGTTGTCTCGCTTGTAAAATGTATTAAACATTTAATTATGTACTTCGTACGTATTTAATTATGAAACGTCTTACGAAGATTCGTGACAATTTTTATTTTGTCTGAAACGAAGTTTGTAATAATATTGAAAAAAACCTGTTTTGAAAAACTATGAGTTACATCCTTTTTCCTTTCCACAGTCGATATCTGTTCCAAATACCTACCAATACGATTTAAGTTGCTATGTGATCAAAATTATCGTAACGTATGTCTGACTCATTGAAGTGTTTCTACGAGAACTGCTTGTTGCTCAGTTACTCAACCTCTTTTTTTCCAAAGAGAGTAAAAATAGAAGCATTGGGTTAATCGCTCTCGATATGCCACGTTTATGGGATATGATGGGTGGGAGGGGAGAATTCATGACATCACATACATCCATGCCTTCGAACAGAAAATCATAAATCGATTGAAAAATTAATTTATAAACTGTCCGTACTGGGATTCCTCCGTAACCGATGCCAACAACGTTGACCACTCGACCACACAGGCGGGTATGACATCTAGGCGAAGAAATATGTTTCGTTAATTTTATATGCTATATTTTTTTTCAAATATAACACGAATGCTTTTTACAAGCTTAAATTTAACATAATTTATGAATTGAATAACGATAGATTCACTGAGTTACATAAATATTAATACCAACTTCGGTAAATCGGTGATGCAGAAAATACGAATATATTATGCGAGTAGTTTTCAGCCTGAAGTGACGTTTGAGTTTGTTCAAACAATCTCTTCGAAGACCCTCTTACAATACTTGTTCGAATCTTGGGCTCAGTACACTAAACTTATCAGATGACAATCATTTCGCTCCAATGAATGTTTAATATAAACCGTAGTCTATTTTAAACTACTCTATATTGTTCTGACAGATTGTAAAGCAATTAAAATAAGTTGTCAACGTTAAATGGAACATGAAGATAAATTATAAGATATGGACTAATATAAAATAAAATAACTTAGACTATTCCACATATTGTGTTACAAAATGTGACACGTGTTTCGCTTCTTTCAGAGGCATACTCAGACAACTACTTTTGCAAATGCTTGCTTAAATACGAATGATTTTAATTTTAGGATTCGGCGGTAACTTTGTGGAGGTTCATTTTAATTTAAAATAAAATAACTTAGACTATTCCACGTATTGTGTTACAAACTGTGACACGTGTTATAACCATTATCGTTTGTTTATTTTTCTATCATCCCCCCCCTTGCCTCCTATTTTTATTTAATTTTTATTATAATACATCAGAATAGTAAAATTAAAATCATTCGTACTTAAGCAAGCATTTGTAAAAGAAGTTGTCTGAGGATGCTTCTGAAAGAAGCGAAACACGTGTCACAGTTTGTAACACAATACGTGAAATAATCTAAGTTATTTTATTTTATATTAAGAGGTAACATAATTGAAACAGATAAAAAAACACAAAACCTAACCACCTAGAAGATTGCGTTTGAGTAAAATACAGAAACTTTAACAGTGTCTTAAATAGAATCGCATTAAACTGGCAAGGAAATTCTAGGAAATATAAAAAGCTCTTAGCTTTATTCTTGAGTTTAGACGGTAAGAAAAAGCTCTTTATGTAGTATATTTATACACTATTCAGACAAAGATAGTTCTTGTGAAACACGAAGTTATTGGCACAAGCACTTCAATATGGCTTCTTATAGAGGTGGTTATGAAGAAAGGTTTTTTACTTGTGCACAATAAAGACATCGACGTATTAAGACGTTCCTTAATTGATTCATCATACATTGACAAAAAGTGGTTAAAGAAACATAAATTAAATTATTATCTTATTTGAAAAAAATAATATGATGGTAAACAAGACATGCACAAGCTTTATCTTCTAGTCGGCCACATAAAAACAAATTATGATCGGTTCGGGTCGCAAAGAAAAAAATAATTTTAGAGTTGCTCGATTCTCTTTTACACGGAATACACGTTCCATATAAAACAGATGTGAAAAAAACTGTGTAAAAAGATGAAGTGAATTTAGATACATGATTGATAGGTTTCATTACATTCATTACATTATGAAAACGTAAAAATAAATAAACCATAAAAAGAGGATTATAGTACTTTCTATTGTGGTATAGGTAAATGTTTTATTTACATGTAATTAAAAAAATAATGCGACCATGGTCATTGTTAATTTTAAACTATTGTTTTATACCTAGACTTAATATTTGTAGTATTAAGCCTCACATTCAAATTCAAACCGATTTATTGTCCTTCATTAACCACTTGAATACCAAGCGGACACAGGTATCCGGAACATATGCAAGCGAACACGGATGTCCAAGACATTTAAAAAATCAAATACTTGGTATTACAATAAAATATAAGCAATATTTTGATGAATATATGTAGTTCCATCTATACTGAGTCAATATAAGTTTTTAAAATACCGAATTCGATATATATTAGGCAAATTAGATATATATTAGGTATATTAGGCAAAATTATTTTTCTCAAAAACACGCAGTATCTCTGGGACATATTAATGATTTATTTGCGTGGTAATCAAACGGTTAAAGAAAAAGTTTGCTTACATTTATTTAATATTTTTTTCCGTTAAAAAAAAATATATTATGTTTAATTTTGGCCAAAAGGGCCGTGGGTTGTGCATCACTGTGGTAAACGTTTCGTTGGTGCTAACTAAATTTTGATATATTATTTTCCAGATAATTATGCCTTATATATTATACATTTTGTATTTTAAACGTCAGGATGTAATGTCACTTGTACAAACGGCAAATATACAATACTACGTAAGCACATATTTTGTTAAGCGGCTTCTATTTAAAGCTGCCAACCAAAGTGCCAATTCTGAATTCGGCCACTAGTTCACATCGTAATCCAATTGTGCAGGAAAATTTAGTGGAGGTGTTAATTTTGGCGCTGGCATTACAACATATTCATAGTGAAATAAACGCTATATATGTTTTACAGACAGTCGTATAGAGTCCATTACAGTACGGAGTGGACAGTGTTAATGAAAGATATATGATGTATAATTTTTTGTTTTAATGAAATTTGTACTTGGTTGGTATACTAGCAAAAGGTGTTAAGTCAAAAACCGACAGTTTTGAGTTATGAATGCATATAGATAGATTTTAGCATGCTGTATCTTCTGAAAAACAATTTTCAGCGATGTTTTGTGTATTTTTACATTTTTTTATAAACCATGTCCGCTCCCAATGTGAAGCATATGGACTCGTAATAGAGTTTATCTCAACAGAAGTGTTTATACGAGAAATGCTTGTTACTCAGTTGCTCAACCTCTCTTTTTCCAAAGAGAGTAGGGATATAAGGATAGGGCTAGGACAGGACTAGTGGTAAGCTAATCGCTCTCGATACGCCCGTTCATAGGATAGGATGGGTGGGAGTTGGAAATTAAAGACATCACATACATCCAAGCCTACGAACAGAAATTCATAAATCGATCGAAAAATCAACTTATAAAATTTAGCCGCCTGTGTGGTCGAGTGGTCAACGTCGTTGGCTTCGGTTACGAAGGGCGCTGGTTAAAATTTTTACATACTATATTTTAAGTCAATTTTGATTAAAGCTATATTTTTCAAATAAAACTATAAATAACTTAACGCTTTTGAATATGTGAATCGATTTCATCAATCGTATTAAAATTTTACGACGTGCTAAGGAAGGATAAGAAATATTCATAGTTCACAAACAGAGGTGTTAAAATTTCATGATTATCGAAAATGACGATTGTTTCAAAACAAAGTTTGTAGACTTATCGCCTTCTCCCATTATCTCGACAATATTTATCATTACCTCAAATACTAAATCAAAAAATTGTTTTCGATATTTTATTCGATCAACTATATTAAGTAGTTATTTATGGGTCCTATGGCGTAGCGGTTAGCGTTGTTGGTTTCCGTGCCGGATCTCAAGGGTTCGCGTCCCAGTTGTTTGTGATGTCTAAAATTCCCTCCTACCCTTTCGATCCTTCAATAAATAGGCGTAGAGAAAGCGATTAGTTAATCACTAGTTCTGTCCAGGTCTTAGCCTTCTATCCATACTACTCTCTTTGGAAAAAGAGAGATTGAATGACTGAGTAAAACACACTTCTCGTATAAAAGATTCGTTTGAGATACCTCCACAAGACACTGTATTATTTTTAAAATGTATTTATTTATTATCTACATCTTTTCTTGATTTTACTGCCAAAATACTCTTATGTCATAAAACGTTTAGAAGTTGCGAATACGATTAGAGACTGAGACTTTTATTTATGATTGAAAGTTGTTATCTTGAGTCAGCATGTTGCTTTGATTTCGTTTCAAAAATCACCTGTCACAAATTCGGTTATGTAACGGTTTAAATTTCCACTTCTCAGCTTGTAAAATTTACGTTAATTTCTAGGAAAAAAATAATTCCTTTCACATACATAATTTGTAAGCCACTTAAAATCTCGGCAAAAGTGTCAATTATTCATCGAAATTCTGTTTTTGTTATTTAACGTAAACACAATAAAAAAAACCCCCACATTTTGTAATTATGTTCTTTAACTTTTCAGCATTTTAAACTGATTCAAACTGATCGAAAAAATAGGAATTTATGGCTTAAGTGTTGTATAAAAAATATTATATAATTTACTTTCGTGACAAATATAATCCGGTTATAGAGGAAATATAAGAAAATGTTTTCTTTTTAACCCTTTTTATATCAGAGGTGGTTTTTCATTTATAATTCTAGTACCGCCAATAATCGTTGAATACTTAACTATTATTGTTTTGCAAGAAGTCGAAAGTAACAAAATAGTATTCTTAATTAATAAGTAGACTGTCAAAAAGACCTCTGATAATAGTTATTTTTCATTAGTAAAATATTCATCAAATAGTAGACATTTATTGTAAATAACGAAAAGTTTTATATCATTTGTTGGTCAAAGAAAATTGAGCAAAACACCTAGTACCATAGATAAAGAAATTCTTTAATAATATTAAAGACACATTTGTTCATAATAATTTTGTTTTTTTACTGAAACAAAAATTTTATTCATTTCTTCATTAATAAAAGTTAAGACGAGTAATTTTTGAAAATGGTTAAAACTTTAAATAATTGTAATGGTGTTTTGATATGTGTAGTTTTAACAAAATAGTGTGTTGTAGTTGCTGATAGACTTTAATATTCTTGTAGAAAATAATAAGTATTGTCGTAAGGTAAAGATTTAAAAAGTCGTGTTTAGTTTGTTGAACTAGCAATCGCATAGTATAACTATATTATACTATGCCGAAAATGAAAGAATATATGTCGATTCCGTATTGCAGTGGTCAAAATCGTTGTTTTCCGAAACAGATCCCTTGAGTTCAAATCACAGAACGAACAGCATTTTTTCAATAAATTTATTGATTTGTGTTTAAAGGCATGGATGTTTGTGGTATTCAAAAAGTTCTCCCACCCTTCCAACCCTAAATTAAGGGAGTAACGTGAGCGTTTAAATAACCACTAACTCTGTCTTGACTCTATCCCTTCTCTCTTAAAAAAGAGAGGTTGAGCAACTGAGTAACAAGCAGTTTAACTTGTATCACAGATACTGTGATAGTAGTTCTTATGAAGAATTTTTTTAACATCAAAAAATCTGGATTATATTTATTTAAACTGTTTTAATTACTTTGTTTAGTTAATACATTTCGCCAGCACTGACGATTCAGCAATGTTCTTCCCCTTAATTTATTTTTAATCTCGCTCAAAGGTTTTATTTAATTTATTTCTCTATCTCAGTCCCTCGGGGAGAATACTCGATCAGCTTTTCCCTTGAGTAAACGCGCCCTCAGTATGAAATGCAACTTTGAAAGCTCAAAGAATTTCACGAATTCTTCTGTATGCAACTGTGTGCGGTCTGATAAAATGCATGACGTGAGTTGCAAGACGAGCTAGAAATGAACGAGAGAAATCGATACTGCATTGAAAACTATCACAGACTAACCTACTGTAAAAAAATATATACATACATATTCAAATATTGTTTGTCATCGGAATTTGTATGTTACGATAAATAATTTTACGAATTTTAAACATATTAGTAAAAATACAATATTCCTTTGTACTTAATTCCACTTCATTTAATATGTCAGGACCGGTTTCGCTCATTGCGAGCATTGTCAACTGATCGCGATGAGCGAAACCGGTCCTGAAATATTAAATAAAGTGGAATGAAGTACAAAGGAATATTGTGTTTTTATTAATATAATGCCTTTCCACCAAGTATTGACAGTGAACACCCTAAAAGGGATGAATTTTAAACATGTTTTTCTCCGAATAAAATAATCAAAATATAATAAAAAACTATTTTTACCAGTTACAAATGCTCGCTACTTGAGTGAAATTGGCAGTGTTGCTAAATTTGAAACTGTGAAATATATATCAGAGAAGATTTTTTTCATTATGTTTTCCAGAAAGAAATTATTATTATAGCCAAGCTTTTATCTAAATTTACAGAACGCTTTACGGTATAGTTATTACTGTTTAATCACTTTTAATGATTGAATGAATTAAAAATGATTATATTTAAATGAATAAATATTAATTTTTACTAATTTCACTTATGTTTAATATGATCAGGACCGGGTTCGCTCATGACAAGCATTATCAACTAGTCAACATTATCAACATTAAATAAAATTGAAATAAGTACAAATGAGTACTTTATTTTTTTGGATAAAATGAAGTATTATAGGGATAAAAAAATGCCTAACATTATGATGGCTGGCTGTTCTATATACATATGTATGTAGATGCAAGTTGGTGGTTGAGTAACCCACCACCACCCGTTATGTGTATGCGGCCGTATTTTCACGGCCGCCTTCCATAGCGCAATGCGATCAAGAAAAGAAAATAATTTATTCCTCATATTATTGGCCCGATACAGACCTGCACGGGACCTATCTTTTAACCATGCACTGTTGTGCTTAAAAGATAAAGATAGAAAGAAAAAGAGAATTTGACTTGCTCAGTCATTTAGTTTAAGTGATATTAAGTATCTGTGTATTTGTATACTGAAAGTCAGCCGTGGCGGAAGAGTTTAATCTAGTCCGCGTTGAAGAGGAATCAAGAATATCCCGTTTCCCATATGGTGTTGCAAATTTATCGAATGCCAAAAAAATGCCTTTGGTTGAGATTAGGTCAGCTTTGTCTTTTGGGCCCATATGAGGACGGACCGCAGAAAAAAGCTCTGCTCGTTCGGCATTCATCTCAAGGCAGTCCCACAGTACGTGTACATATGTAGATATAATGTATTTTTACAGCACGATTCTTTATCTTCTCAATTGATGAGTAAACTAACTTTATTATAAAAATTGAAAATCCGGATGGAGCTGTATGGAAAAGCCAGTACAATATGACATCGTATGTTTAAGTGCTTTAGAATTTTTCTCTCCTTTACAAGTGCATATATTGCAATCCGTACACATAATGCTCAACGCGCATCTTTGGACAGCACGAAAATGCATAATATATCAACCAGTGGAAGATGTATTACTTTTAAAAGAAAATTGCTTGGACCTGTATCATTTTTGTTTGGTTTATTTACTGGTTAGCAATTAACCTGATCTGTGCCTTGCGGTATTAATATGGCCGACCATGAAGGGCCATCATTTTCTTTCAAAAAATAATACCTAATAAATATGTACTTTTTGGACATATAATAATAGTACATAACAAACACTGACCATATAAATAAACACTTACCACACGATAAGTAATTTCAGCCATCATTTATCGAAAAACGTTTCAAAAACGGAAATTACCGCCAAGGAACCATAGCCCTTCTAGCAACAAATTTGAACACAGCAAAAAAGCTTTTTTTTAAATCGTTGTATTATAGATTACAAAACAATATCTTTAAAGTTTATGTATCACACTATGATTCCAAGAGATGTCACTATATGCATGATATTTTTAAGTTAGGTTATTGTGGCCTTTAAACCGCGTCTCAAGTACTGCGTGTAAGCACGCACATTTTGTATGGCCGGCCCTACGAGCGCGAAATTGTATGGCGTGTTAACACGTCCGTGGCAGAGAACCGGTTAACTATTGTCAAATATGTAGTTAAAAATATCGCTGTAAAACAAAATAAATTTGCCATTTGTTTTTATCTAATATTACATTTCACAATCTGCATTTGAATTAATTGCAATACACGTAAATTATACGTTTTAATTAAATCGGGTTATTTAAATTTGAGCTGAAATACGTAATTTTTACGAATAAGCAGTTTTCAGAGTGGTAATGACCAGTAGCAAAAATACAAATTGAATAAAATTCTCATTAAAACTGCGTATGAGCATTTGCAAAAAAACCAGTTCACGTTTATTTGTTCAAATGAGCGTGTGCCGCTGGATGCGGGATTAAAATATAATTAATCGCTTAGTGTGATGAGAGTGTTTTGTATTATTGAAATATTTTCATAATGCGATGATTGGTTTGTCCACATGGACACACGCGATGATTATAAAACCGATGTGGCAAGTGAGTTCTGGTAGCCGCTGTAATATGTTTCCGGGATTTGGTCAACTCGCAGAGTTTTGTGGCTATAAAGAGAACCATTTACGAACGATAATAGAAATTAAAAATAATAAAATGAATACGTTGGAATTAATTAGACGCGAATATTATATTGTAATGGAAACGTGAATGCAAACCAAATTATGAAGCTTGCCACAGCTTTAATAATATTGAAAAATAAATAATTAGTGGAGTACTTTATCCTGGTTGTTTTGTCAGATCGTGCTATGGTATCTCAATATGACAAAGGAATCTATCAGTACACTTAGATACTCGATAGGTTCAAATACAAATGCTTGATAAAAAATCTAAAGATGCGGTTATTGATTTATTGGAATTTACTTGGTAGAACTCCATTGTAATAAGCTGAAAAAAAACGAGTTTAGTTCTACGAATATTTATAGTTGATCAAAATTATATTTAAGCTTACGTTAACTCAGCTTTTTATACTAGCTTAGAAGATATACACAAAATGTCCTGTTTGTCACTTTGACATTCTAATTAATATTACAATTTATTATATAATATTTAATAACTCAACTTAAGTGTTTCTTGGAATGATAAAAAATTGGGATTATTGATAATAAATAAGTTTAAATTCAAGTGTTTTTATTATTAGTTACATTAGCGTGTTCTAAGGATTTTAATAATGGTGATTGATTAATATTTTTTTGGTCATTTAGGATGTCGTTATCTTGATTATATCTATGAATTTCTAATTGATCTAGTGCATTAGTCGAAATAGTCGAAATAGTCGTTAATATTCTTGCCTCCGACTTCTAACGTGAATTTAATATTTTTATGTAATGAATTTATAAAGTTATGAAAGTTAGTTATTTGTCTATCCGTTCCATTAAACAAGCAAATAATATCGTCTACATATCGGAACCAATAGACTATAGGTTTGGCTTCTGTTTTGTTTCTAAAAATACGGACAGTCATAAGCTCTTTTTCCAGGAAATTTTAGAAATTAATAGGGCACAGTTACATAGTCTTCCGATTTTGAACGAGATATTAAACCTTCCTGGCTCTCCACTTCTATACCCTATATAAATAATATCATAAATAATATCATAAAACCTTTGCCGACAAACAAATAAATATAATTCTAAAAACCACTCACTACTCAAATCTTTGGGAATTCCCATGAGCTTACCCTTTTCGCCAGCGATGGCTTTAGACTCAGTGATACATTTATTTAATATATAAACACGAAACATCCATTTACTAAGCGTCAGTTCAAGTTCATCCGTGCGCTTGAACGCCTGAAGATGCCGAAAGGCGAAACCCGGGTCGTTAGTGACAAAATCTGTGGGAGTGTACATAATTTGAATGATTCAAATTTGTTGATCTTGATCTCTTCTCAGTATCAGATACATTAACAAGCATTTGAGTACTTTACTTATTTAGAATTTTCATTAACCTTTTAACCTTAATATCCCGTAATCAAATAACTAACCTAATTTATACATAATTTCAACCCACACAAGTCAATTTATAATTAATGATATTACTGATACAAGTTTCTAATAGAGAATTGGAACAAACAACACTTCACAGAATTTGGTATTAATATACAATAAGATTAATTAATAATCTCCTTTCCATTTGGTACGTATCTCTATTCTAGGTAGTTATGAGATTATACCTGGGGCAAATATTTATGTTTACAAGTGTAAGCCATTTAATCATTATATAACCTCCTGAAAGGTGAAATGAGCCTATTTAGTAGTTTAGGAGAAAATGAGTTAGATGCGTTTTGATATTCTATATGTCTTAAAGTATCGTAAAAAAGTTTTATCGCGTATAAATTATAGGTTAAAAAATTCTACAGCGTTAAATAATCATTATGGTAAGAAATTTTATTGTCTTATTAAAGCCACTGGAAATTATTGGCACTATATGAGCCTAGTAGTAAAACAGTGACAATTTTCAATTGCAATGTCAAGTACAGTCACATTGTCTTGGTGGATTGCTGCATGTCTTTATTTTAGCGAGATTGCAGTGTGTTTTTACTGAGTTAACTTCGATATTTAATACACATCAAACTATTTTTTTCTTTAAAATAAAACTTGGATCACGAGACTCATATAATGTGTACTTGTTGTCGGTCTGAGTTCATTCGTTTGTTATATGGTTCAAACAGCGTACCTCAGTGGTTTCCAACCTTTATGTTACTGCGCCTCCCTTTGAAGAAGAAAATATCTTCGCGCCTCGCCATCTTTTATTTCATATCGACTGCGGAAAGGAAAAAGGACGTAACCCACACATATCAAATTTTACAGGAGGCGCTAAAAACGTGCTTTGATGATTTTGAGACATATACAAATTATGAATTATACACAACCTTAAAGTGCACGGATACTTCTAAACTGGTGGTAAATTGACATAACCTAATATTAATTGAAGAAATTTTCTCGGTAAAACCTTTATTTCAGTATTTTTTCTTGGTTTTAATTTTTTACAAGGTCATATTTTTCAAACTTAAAAGCTAAATTTAGATACTTATTCGGCATTTTCAGCTTCCATTCTTTTGATAGAATGTGTGTCAAGTTGTATCAATTGTGATTATCGAAGAAAAGCTGTCTTGGAAAATTGAGGGCTTTGTTCTTTTTCCTTTCCACGGTCGATATAGTAATAAAGAAACGTTTTAAAGAGTAAATAAATATTTTTGACTGTTCGCACCTCCCTTTGTAATGGTCAACGCCTCCCCAGGGAGGCGCGTCTCCCAGGTTGGAAATCGCTGGCGTACCTGCAATAAATTAACATTCCTTACTTCTTTCTATACACAACTGCGGCGAAAGATGCGGATTGCATATCTTTTGCAACTTTGTTATATTCCGCAGGTCATCTCATAATATAAAACGCTAAGTAATAAACCGCTTGAAAAAGTTTGCATAAGTTATTCCACACCGGATATGACGTTCTATAATACCTGTTGTTGCATACACTCGCTCTTGCAGTTTGTGCAGTTAACCGCCTTTGCATACAAACAAGGCGGGAAGTCCGGGAGCTTTCTACGGGGTCTGATAAGATTAAGCGCTGCATTGTTGTTAAACAGGTTGCCAGGAATTATGTGTGGGAATTTTCACGCTTTGGTGGACTTTGTTTCAAAAGCGTTTTTAAAATATTAGGGCCGCAAGAGTGTTGTTTTTGGTGCGCCATTTACTTAATTGCTTTTTAACGTCCCCAGTCACTTTAATTGCGTGCAAAAATGAACCAAATTTTACGTGCATTAAAGTGATATGCTATATTCATGAATACTTCATAAAATATACACTATAATATAATATTACATGTTTTATCTTTTTTATTAACTAATTCTGGATATCTTTGAAAGCATTGTTGTAAGCTCCTATATTTACATTTGTCACCTGATGTGGTCTAGTTCGTAAAATTTTGGCTCTACTGACCAAGCGGGTCTAGGTTCAACCCCTGGTAAGGCCAATACCAAATTGATTTTTTTTCAATTTAAATTTGAAAAAAAAAATGGTGTCATGTAAACTCTCCTCGAGTAAATCTTGAGATTCAATCATCGAGTTTATCGCATATTATCTTTATTTCAACATAAAAATATTTGGCACTTTGGCATTAGTTGTGATATCAAATACTTCAAATAAACATATTTTTAAAATCCATGTCCGCTCCCAATGTGGAGCATATGGTCTCCTAATGGAGGTAACTTAACAGTATTTTTTCTACGAGAACTGTTTGTTACTCAGTCGCTCAACCTCACTTTTCTCAAAGTGAGTAGTAGGGAAAGAAGGATAAAGCTAGAACAGTACTAGCGGTTGGCTAATCGCTATTGCTACACCCAATTATTAAATGATAAGAAGGATGGGAGGAGAGGAAATGATGTGAATTGACATCACAAACACCCAGCCTTCGATCACAGCTTTGAATTGAATAATTATCAAATTCACTGTGATCTGACTGGGAATCGAACCCAGACCTGCGTGATCGGTAGTGTAAGTTCTAACCAACTGGGCTACAGCAGGCGACATTCAAATAAATACATAATAATAAGTCTACGTCGAGAATCGGTTGTCTTTTTCATTCCAAACAAAGCATAGTTATTATTTTTGCAAATAGCATATAGTTACATATTATAAGTTTATTAAGTAACAACCGATTGCTTATTTGAGTATATAATTGCATAAGAGTGATTAAAAATTCACTCTTTTCCAGAACACCGAGAATTTATTTTGTATTAAGCGAGTCTTTTGTTAGCGTATTGGCAGCGCACCGCTTATTAAATGCGATTCATATAAAATGGTGGTGCATACACTGTTGTCTGTTCAGTATAGTAATTTAGATCCAAACTCTTTGACGATAGACCGTTTTGTAAAATTCGAGTTTTTTCAATGAAATAATTCCTCAAAAACGCAATAAAATTCATCTTTCATTAGTTAGCTCATAGCAAGTGCAATGTGCAACATAATATAAAATTGCTCTATAGAAAAGCAGTCTCTTAATATTCACAAGCACGCGCAACATTATACCATTTTATTATAAACCAATGATTTAATGAAAGTCTATGGTATTTTTATACTGCATCACATGTCTGCGTTCAAGCTGCATTAAAAATCACGTTAACGAAACAAACGAATCGATATTCTTTTGAACATGTAAAAATGAATGGTATTCTAATATTATCATAATAACTTAAGAAATCCTATCCAATATAACATATTATAACTATTTACGTAATATAAATGTAAATAATATTTTAAGATTTCGACTGAAGGTGCTTTTTGGAATTTTAATATTAAATTTGAATCGTTTAAATTATGTACATTCACACAAGTTTTGTCACTAACGACCCGGGTTGCACCTTTCGGCATATTCAGGCATTCAAGTGCCTGGATGAATCAGAAACAAGTGATAAAAATGTTGCACCCAAATACGTACGCTCATAAACTATTTTTCCAGGAAATTTTAGAAATAAATAAAGCCCAATTGAACAGCCTTCCGATTTTGAATGAGCAGGTAAATCTGCCAAATTCCTCACTTTTATACCCTATATGTAAGGAAGTATAATCAAGAAAACTTTCCCAACACACAAAAATAAATAAAATTCTTAAAACTATTAACCATTCAAATCTGTAGGCCTTCTCATGGGTTAATACTTTTCGCCAGCAATGGTTTTAAACTTAGTGATACATTTATTTCTTATATAAACACGATACATTCATTTACTAAGCGTCAGTACAAGTTCATCCGTGCACTTGAACGCCTAAAGATGCCGAAAGGCGAAACCCAGGTCGTTAGTGACAAAATTTGTGTGAATGTACATAACTTAAACCATATATGAGCAACCACCGGCCCGCCGAGCTATTTTGTCCGGCCTTGATTCATCTCGGCGAAGCAACAGAGAAAGAAATTAATAGTTCCAGGGAGCCAATATTGTTGGTCTTGTAATTCAAGTTCAAGTCCAATCTTCACACTAAATTTTGTAATCATTATAAAATATTTATATAATCTAGTCCATCGTCAAGAAATAGCAACTTGTTTTATTTAATTTAATATTACTTTATATTAGTAAAAACACAATAATCCTTTGTACTTCATTCCACTTTATTTAATATGTCAGGACCGGTTTCGCTCATTACGAGCATCGTCAACTGATCATCGTCAGTTGACGATGCTCGTAATGAGCGAAACCGGTCCTGACATATTAAATAAAGTGGAATGAAGTACAAAGGATTATTGTGTTTTTACTAATATAATGCCTTTCCACCAAGTATTGACAGTGAACACCCTAAAAGTAATATTACTTTATTATGTTTAGTAATTTGGTCCGACTCTTGACTCGGAGACAGAATGATAATTTGGCCCCTGCCTGACTGCCAGGTTGCCCATGCCTGATTTAAGCGATTCAAATGTAAATAGTATTGCCAATTGCCATACATAATTAATTTTAAGGCGTCAACGTGGAAGAATGGTTTGTGAGGTTATTTTGTTTAAGAAAAGTTTTTTGCAATCTTTTATTAAGTTGTTCATCTGTTTGAAAACAATAATCTTTTCAGATTTCAGAAATTTACAGTATTTATAGTACGAAGGCGTTCTGTTAGACATGGAAGTGTTTCTGAAGACATTAAAAACTTTTATCATTATTGACTTTAACGCTTAGTTTATACGAGAAATGAACTTAAATGGATTCTAGAACAAACAACTGTGAAAGTTTACCGAGAAAAAGAAATAACACTTCGAACATACGATCACCTGAGCATTAAAAAAGAACGTATAAATAAACGCATTCTACAATAAAAAGGCAACCAATAACTTAGTCACTAAAATAAACAAATTGTCTGTCAAAAAATCTGTATAAAAGTGTTGTATAGAACAGTGTTTCTCGAACTTTTTGGGAGCGTGGCCCCTCTTCCGAGATTTTCGAAACTAGAATGCCAGTAATTTATTTTATTTACGGATTTACAAAAAATAGCTGCGCGACGTCCGCCATTATGCTCTTCCCCGTATCGTTTTATAAATACCTGTGGTCTCCCTAAACTGTGTTGTGGCCCCCCAAAACAAAAATAAATCTCTGTGGCTTCCTTAGAACACGCTGTGGCCCACCGTTGAGAAACTCTGGTAAAGAAGCATGTCAAAGCTAACATTTTTAATATTGTCTCCGTTATTTCGTTTAAATGTATTTTTAAAAACATGACCGCCGAAGATAGAATTATATGTAATGTAATTATGTAAAATAGCAATGTATTTAGGGTTAACATTTTTTTTAAATTCATGTTCGCTCTCAATATGGATCGTATGGCCTCCTAATGTTTACTTAATACGAGAATTGTTATTTACTTAGTTGCTCAACCTCTACTTTTCAAAAGAGAGTAGGAATACAAGGATAAGACTAGGACAGGACTAGTTGTTAGTTAATGGCTCTCCTTTCATCCGTTATAGGATATTATGGGTGGAAGAGAATTCAAGACATCACATATGTACATCCATAAATCAACTGTAAAATCAATCTATAAAAACTGTCCGTACTGGGATTCGAACCCGTGACGTCTGTGTTCTGAGTCAACGACGTTGACACTCGACCACGCATTGTATTTACATTATTTTATTATTACTTAATTATAAACTGAGCATTTTAATTATTATAACGATATTCTAATGAGTAAATTCCTATATGATTAACGGAATTTTAAGAACTTTGTTGTGAAAAATAGGAATACAGGAAAAATAATTCTACGACCTGCGACCAATCTGGTGGTATAATTGGTGATAGATTTTTAATATCAGTAAGTTAATTAACCCTTTTTTATTAGAACAGAAAATATAATACATATATCAATATCAACGTTTTAGAAAAGTAAGTCAATTCAATTTATAAAATGTATTTAATGATTTTGAAAACTTTTGGGAAGTCTTACAAGGTGAGGAAAGTGGTATTAACGTTTAAACCAGGGGTCCCAACCGGTGGGGGAATCCGAATATTTTAGAGGAATCGTTGGATTTCTTGATTCTTGTTTTTGAACTGATATTTGATTATCTGCTCAGTTTTAGAAGGTGAACATGGGAACCTACCTCGGGCCACGTGAAATGTTCCACGATACGGCATGAACACGTGAATTTTGTGTTCCAGGACATGTTCTGGAACCATTTGTTCCGAGATATATGGCCACCTTTAGTGTATAAATAAGTAGGTACTACTCAATAGTCACTACTATTTTTGTACGTTTTGTAACTTGAAAATAAAAGCTTTTGAATTATTTCAATGCTGCTAATGAATTTGTTTTATTGAGTGGGTGTTTCATAAATTTAAATGTTAAATATGGATTCTTTTGTTTTTAAATATTTTGTGACTGCTTTTTACCACATATTATTTCTTATACCACAAATATTTTGAATTTTAATTAAATCTCTAGAGGTCTGTCAGAAGACGTCAAGAATATTCATGACTAATTTCTCAAATATTGAAATAACATTTTTTATTTATCTTGCTGTGAATTGTGTCCGGAAACCTTTCTCGCTAAATTTATGATTGATAATGTAAAGAATACTTTCAGGCTTGAAGTTATACTGATATTGATAAGTTAATTTGGTTTCATTGACAAATATCTGGTGTATGATTACTTCCTATTTGTGTATAATTCCATGATATAATTTAAAAAAATAATTTTACGAATAGAAATTTAATATTTTCATTTTTTATATCAATTTGAACTTGATAACTTTGTTTATCCACTTGCTGTGTTACAAAAAAAAACATGATTCGTGTTTTGTCTCTTTAAGAAGTATCATCAGACAGTAAATCTCGAGATTTATAAACAAGCTAAAAATTGATTCTGATTCGTAAGTTATATGCGAAACACGTGTTACAATTTGTAATACAACAAGTGGAGTAAAAAAGTATTCAAATTAATTAAAAATAATGAGTGAGAGCGGGTAAGGTACAGCCATTTATGTATTAATTACAAATTAATAAATAATGTTAAGTAACGTAAATTTCAATGGAAATAAATTTAAAAAATGGTGATCCGACTGTCTTATTTACTAATGCTTCATTTCTAATTATGACTTCATTATTTTTTTCAAAAAATGCTATTTATTCATTTTGAACCATTTATTATACACTGGCTGGACTAAACCGACAAGTTCCTCTTTTTATTGATTGAATTGGGATTTACTTGAAATTTGTAATAAGGTAGAAAAGTATTAAAGTATTTTAGTTATATAAATATGTTTTTTTATATATTATGATTGATTTGATGATTAAAACATTATCTTCTTGTATTTTTAGTGTTTTAAATAGGTGAAACACGTGCTACAATTTGCAATACAATAAGTGGAGTAAAAAAATTATCAAATTTAATTTTATGTGATGAAGTATAAGTAAAGGATTATATAGGTATTGATTGTGTAAAAAGTGGTGATGTAAGGTAGTAATTCTAACAAGATAAAATACATTGCCCAGCTCCATCTTCAATGGACAGGTCATTTGATGGAAGAAATGAAAAAATATGAATGATGATACGCCTCCAATATAATCATTAATAAGAAAACGTTGTCGGTTGGTTGTATTTGTTAAGTAAAATTTAGTAGATCTAAATGCTTAGAAATATAAGTGGTATGAAGAATAAGAATAAAAACATAAATTATTTCTACGCAGTTTGCTATTTTTGTTCTCGTTCTTTCAAATTAAAACGCTTACTTTTTGTCCAAAAGGAAAATCAAAATATTTTTTTAAATTTTAATATTGTGAAAGTTTCTTTTTTGTTTAAAAATATTCTGAATTCTTTCTCATTTTTAGAAATATGAAAATTTCGCTGTCTCAAATTCGGTCCCCAGCGAGAAGTCTTTCGAGAATAACACCAAGATAAAACAAGAGGAAACAATGGCGTATAAGGTGAGGTGTAAAATTTGCGAATTTTCTTTTATTTCAAAGGTCAAAGCTTATAACATTATGTTAAAAGTCATTTGCTTAAGTTACTCGTTGGATAAATTTGAATTACCAAGGTGTTACGGAAATATTATGACAGCCTGGGTAATTTTTTTCGCCGCCAATTCACCGTAAATATTTTCTTTCAATTGCGAATTTAGATGCTGAAAACAAACTGGTAAGAAAATTTTGTTTCTTTCTTTCTGCTACAGTAGAAAACAACAACTTGTTAACAAGTTTTTGCAAACATTCGCCTTGTGCTGTACCATATTAATTAACTGTAATATTACGCTTTGAATGCAATTTGTTGTCAACATCAGCCGAGGGTAATTTAATCTAAAATTCATTTTCAGTTAATTTTAATTTACAAATTTGAAATGATTAAATACTTTTGTTTATTCGGTTAAAATCAAGCATGGTTTTTTTACATCCAAATTCCTGAAAAAATAAAACCATCGTATCCCTTGTGGTCGCCGCCAGCATCAGTTGTCGATTTTCAGTATACGGTTACCATAAACATTCAAGAAGAGGCATCACTCTAATGTTTATATTATACTAAAAAAAATGATAATTTTAACGTTATAATACGTACAATGACAGTAAAAGTAACATCTATTACGTAATTACACGTGGAATTGAAACGATTTCTACTTTATCTTGAACAATAACAAGAAAAACATCACAATTAACACACCGTGTTTATAGAAAAAGAAACACTAAAGTCAATTTATTAAATATAATACTAAAATTTGCAATATAAACTCGAATGTTAGGAATGAAAAAGGAAAAGATAGATTGAGTATCTCTTCTAATATTTAAATTTACGTTAAAAGATGTTTAAATATGTGTACTTCTGGTGTCATTCAAATTAATATCAACCAAATATAAAATAACGTTTGTAGAGCAAAAATACAAAAATACTTTCAAGTGTCAGTTCAAGTTCATCCGTGCACTTGAACGCCTGAAGATGCCGAAAGGCGAAACCCGGGTCGTTATTGACAGAATCCGTGTGAATCTACATAATTTGAACGATTCAAATTTAATATTGAAATTCCACCAAGCACCTTCAGTCGGTATCTTAAAGAATAATACTTTTGTCATTTTTTTACCTTATGGAGTTCTACCAAATAAATACCAATTCAGTTAATATAGTATTTAAAACACATTTATATATCAGTTTTACTTTAAATATATAATAGAGATATAACATTAACGTTATCTCTTAAAGATAAACAATAATTCATTTTAAATTAATGAAATAAATAAATTCCGAATTCGGGATGAAAGGTTTGATTAAGTATCAATAAACAGCCCAATTTGAATTTAATATTAGGCATTTAATTTTATTCATAGGTATATTGACCATTTTGAATAATAATTACGCTTTTAATTTACTATAATCCAAACCATTTAATATCCCTAAGTAAAAACAGTATACGGTAAAAAGGGGCTACGTCCAAAACATCCCTAGTTAACCCTCTTAAATTCAGTTACGTGTAGTAAATTGGTAAATGGTTTTATCGTGAATTTAATAAGGAAACATAATTAAGTTGAGATGAGTTACGTTCTACGTACTGCAAGTATAAAATATTTAAAATTTTAAGCTCATTAGATAATATTTTCCTCCTAAAGTTCACTCAGAAATAACAGATTTTTAAATGAAAAACATCCATTTAAAAAATACGTCGGTGGAGAATGAAATATAATATATAATAGTCTATGAATATGAATATTTTCACACAATTTAGTTAAATATATTAAATTAAATACATCTATATGAAGCTTAATTTAACCGTTTGAAGACCGCGCAAATAAATCATTAATATGTCCCAGAGATATAGCGTGTTTTTGAGAAAAATAATTTTGCCTAATATACACTCAAACTCGATATTTTAAAAACCTATATTGACTCAGTATAGATGGAACTACACATATTTATCAAAATATTGCTTATATTCTATTAGAATACCAAGTATTTGATTTTTTAAATGTCTTGGACATCCGTGTTCGCTTGCATATGTTCCAGACACCTGTGTCCGCTTAGTATTCCATTGGTTTTAAGTAAGTCAGTTGTAGAGTGGTCAATACTCTTGAGCTTTTGCTTTATTAGGTTGTGCGATAAAGGATTTGAATCTTTGATTAAAAATGTTCATAAATATTGATTTTTCTAATCTATGATTAATGATGTCAACAATGAAATTGAACAATTGACAAAACCTATATAATCTGTTAAAAAATATTCCTTTATTATTAAATTATTTCTAGCACAATAATCTTTTGTACTTTAACTATTTTAGAAAATTGAAAATAAACGACTAATTTATTTATATTCTTAAAACAACAGTTATTAAAAAACTCCATTAAAACCAATATGCTCTAAATATCGTTACTATTAAAAAAGTACAGCTATAAATATTAAAATTATCTACAGTAAGGTTTCTCAACCGGGGCCTTTGTAGTTCCCCAGGGGGGCACAGCGTATCCCAAGGGGGCTACGGATATTTTTTCAGCTTTGGGAGGGCACGGGTAAATTTCCCGAAATTCTAAAATTTCTGCAATCACGCAAATTTCCAGGATTCGAAATTCTCAGAAAAGCTAAAAATAGGCCCCGCGCTGGTTTTCTGGACAAATCTGCAAATGCCTAGGGTTTACAATTTGAAATCCTCGGAAAAGCTAAAAAAAAAAGATCCCACGCTGGTTTTCTAGGCAAATCCGCAAATTTTCATAAAATTCAAAGAAGACAAAACAATGTTGCGGAGAGGCACAGACAAATAAAAACACTCCAAAGGGGCCCCGGGCCCAAAAACAGAGAAACACTGATCTACAATGCTATTGACGATTATGACATATTTTTGTGAGAGATAATTCCTTTTCATCTTGTTTCGTGAGTGTTTTTTTTCAACTTCATAGAAATTAAAATAATATAATATCATAGTACGCAATTTTTATTATATTTTCATTATTTTGAAAAATTATCAAAACTGCTTTTAGTCAGCGAGTGGGCAACAGTTAACAATGGCCGGACGTTTAATAAAATCAATCATATTCATGTTAAAATAATATTGTGAAAAAAATATTTTATCACTGTCAATAAAGACATTATATTCATAAAATATGATATTCTTTGGTACTAATTCCACATTTATTAAATATGATTAGAAACAGTTTCCCTCATCACAACCAGCGGTGGGCTGCCAATATCCTAACAAGGGGCTCGGTAAATGGTATCCAATTTTTAATGCATGTCCGCTCCCAATGTCGAGCATATGGCCTCTTATTGAAGGTATTTTAATAAAAGTTATTTTTCTACGAGAACTGCTTGTTACTTAGCCGCTCAACCTCTTTTCCAAAGAGAGTAGTAGGGATAGAATAATAAGGATAAGACAGGATTAGTGATTAACTAATAGTAGCGCCCAGTTGAATTGAAGGATCGGAAGTGTGGGAGGCAATCTTAAGACATCACAAACACCCATGCCTTCAAAGAGAAAATAGATAAATCGGTAAAAAAAAGCTGTTTTGTAATGGGACTCGAACCCGTGAGGTCTGACACGGAAGCCTACAACGCTGAATGAAAAAATGAAGGGAAAACTAATTTTCCAGAAATTACAGAAATTGTAGTTATGTGATGATTTGATCTAAGACGAATGATTTTCTTATATTAACAAGGGGCTCGCCGGCCGCGCCAAAATTTAACAAGGGGCTCGAGCGAGCCCCCCCAAGACCCCTCCAGCCCATCCCTGATCACAACCATCTTATACTGATAAGAATGTACATTTATATAGAGCTATCTATACTAAGCCTATAGCCAAGTGATTTACACACAAAGATGAATAATGTGAATAAGTTACACTAAATTGAATATTGTTAAAATATTTAGTAACTCTACTAATATACAATCGGTTCAAACAACAATTAAATCAGATAATTCATAAACCTGAGTGTATTAATTTTTCAATGAAATATGTCAGTGATTTTATGTCAATAGTTGAATAACTACTGTATTGGTTACTGGGCACAAAATAGTTCTAAAATATATCGACTGTGGAAAGGAAAAAGGACGTAATCCACAGTTTTTTTCAAAACAGCTTTTTTCGATAATCACAATGTATCAAATTTGATACACGTTCTATCAAAATGATGTAAGCTGCAAATGCCGAATATGTATCCAAATTTAACTTTTTAAGTTTGAAAAAAGATGAGCTTGTAAAAATTGAAACCAAGAAAAAAGGATTTTCTTTAACACTTTACTTAATTAATATTATAGTGTATCAATTAAACACCAGTTTAGAAGTCTCCGTACATTTCAGGATTGTGTTTATTTCATAATTTGAATATTGCCCAAAATCATCAAAACACGTTTTTTGTGCCTCCTGTAAAATTTGCTATGTGTGGGTTACGTCATTTTTCCTTTCCACAGTCGATATGAAATTTATAATTGTGTTTCCAAGAAACAAATTGAATTAAATTTGTCAAATCTACCAGTGGCTGTACATACATTGAAGCTTAATTATATCATATTATATTTAATTTAAATATGTATACGATAATAATCAATTTAATTATAATATCGTCGATTCAATATACTTTGTTAATGTAAAAGCTAACTACGAATTCAATTAATAACCACACTATTTGGTGTAATTGTAAGCCAACGTACTAACGAAACATTAATACATTGAATGCTAATTTTAATCGTTGAGAAAGCTGTAAAATATTTAAGTATGATCATTGTATTATTTGAATAGTGAAATAAATGATATTTTATTATAAAGAGAAACCTGGCTAGCTTAATTTAATTAAAATAATTATGTTTTACACATTTATGAGACATACATTTTTGAATATCTGACAATTGATTGCGTTTATTGAGCACCTGAATATTCCAACTACTTAAAATTTTTAGGAACATTAAATAACAATAAAAACATCCACTTCATTTTGTTCCTTATTAAAGAAAAAATAGATTTTTCTTTGTTTAAAGGCATGAATGTTTATGATATCTAAAAAAATATTCCTAATTTTCCAGTTCTTAAACAACAGGGGATAGTGAAAGCGATTAGTCCTGTCTTTATTCTTACATCTCTACTACTCTCTTGAAAAAAAGGAAGGTTAAGTGACTGAGTAACAAACAGTATTCGTAGAAAAAAACTTCATCTAAGATACCTCTATTAAAAGGCCATGTGCTCTACACCGGGAGCAGAAATTGATTAAAATTTAAAAAAAATATATTTTTGACAATCCACATAGCTTGTGATATATTAACATATAAATAAAATATTCTACATATATTCAAAGGCACGTAATCTCAAACACGGCCTGAATTACGAAACAAGGTTTGCGTTTCGCATATTTTTCGTTACATTACCGTATATATGAATAATTTTAATTAAAATTTGAAATAAAAACTAAATCTTAGTTGTAAACTTAACCTTTTACATATTAATTGCAATATTTGAGCAATTTTCATCGTAAAATAACTCCATTTTCCACGTCGCCTCTCGTAGCGTAAGTCTAGCACTTAACACGTGAAACTAGAGGATAAAACTGCAAAGTAAATCTTTCGAAAAGACATTTAAGAAGACATTGTACGAGGAATGGCATGTGTCATTTCAGTGAAATAGTTTATGGGGCGTCAAGCAAGTTCGGCTGCTGCAGATGTTGTGGAACTTTTGAGGCGGAGAACTTTTTCGGGACGTGAGTTTATCAGAGTCGTGAGGATGCATGCGGCGAGGCAGCCATAGCGTGTGACCAGTCGAATTGACGACAGATGTCGCCGATTCTCTGCCATTTGTTTCATAAAGGGTGTCCGCTGGACGTGATTCTGTAAAATAAAGAGACAACCCAAAAAAAGAATTTATCTGGTTTCACAAAGTTACAATTATTTTGAGCAATATAAGCTTTCGATGTGAAGGATTCGGTCTCATATCGGAATATATTGTATAATATAACAAAATACCGTGGTCGAATGGTAAACGTCGTTGGCTACGCTAGCAGAGCTCAAGGGCTCGAATCCCGGAAAGAATGTTTTATAAAGTAGAAAGAATGAATGTATGCGATTTATTTAACTAATTTTCACCTATTTGATCCTAACCTAATCCTATTTGGTGAACAAACCATTAATCCTGATCTAGCCCTAATTTTCTATCCATCTCTATTCGAAAAAAGGAGGCTGAGAATCTGAGTAACAAGCAGTTCTTGTAAAAAAGCTTCTGTTGGGAGTCCATATGCATATGCATATTGGAAACGAACTTGGTTATAATAATTAATACATTTACAACTTTAAATTTAAGATTTCGACTGAAGGTGTTTAGTGAAATCTCAATATTAAATGTGAATCGTTCAAATTATGTACATTCACACAAGTTTTGTCACTAACGACCCAGGTTTCGCCTTTCAGTCCAAGTTCAATATAACGCCTGAAGATGCTGAAAGGCGAGACCCGGGTAGTTAGTGACAATACTTGTGTGAATGTACATAATTTTACTTTTACTACATATAATTATTGCTCCAAGATCATTGATTTTTCTAATCTCTAGTCAGAATATATGGCTGGGGTTTATACAGTACTAGTTGTTAGCTAATTACTCTCGCTACAGACCGTTCATTGGGTCAAATAGGTGAATGAAAAATTGAAACAATACAGACATTCACGCATTGAAACTAAAATCCATAAACCGATAAATAATATATGACACTGAAATTTCAACTCACGAGCACATACGAAAGTTCTGGCAATACTTGATTATTAACTTGAATATTGGTTAAAAAATAATCAAGAAATTTTGATTTAAATATATGCATTTTACCACAGCTTTCAAATTGATTGTTAATGTTATTAACTAATGAATAATGTCGACTATAAAAACGTTATAATTGTCAGTTCTAGGTAGGAATGCAATTGATTAAAAAATAAAACACTTTTTGTAGTGATTAAATATCACATTAATAAATATAAATCAGCACTGGTTCACTCACTGCAAACATTTTTTTTTACCATGTCCGCTCCGAATATGGAGCATATAGACTCCTAATGGAGTTTATCTCAACAGAAGTGTTTCTACGAGAACTGCTTGTTACTCAGTTGCTCAACCTCTTTTTTGCAAAGAGAGTAGGAATAGAAAAAAAGGGCTAGGACAGGACTAGTGGTTAGCTAATCTCTCTCAATACGCCCCGTTCAAAGGATAGGATAGGTGGGAGGGGGAAATTCAAGACATCACATACATCCATGCCTTTGAACAGAAATTCATAAATCGATTGAAAAAACAATTTATAAAACTGCCCGTACTGTGATTCGAGCCCGTGCCCTTCGTAACGGTAGCCAATGACGTTGACCACTCAACCACACAGGCGGCAAACATTATAAGGAGATGAAATATAAAACTAATCAGGGATAATACAACATTAAGTAAGACTAACAACAAGGTGTGGCAAACAACTGTTAAAAGAAATACAAAAAGAATTTATAAATAAAGAAAAAATGAAAATACAAAAGAAATTTGAAAACAAGAAAAGGTTTTGTAATGAATTGTTATGTTTGTATTTCTTTTTATCATATCCAATCTAGGTAATCCGGCCGTCATGACATCTCGTCGTTCCCCAAAACAATCTTTCTGGAAGTATTCTTTATTTTACAATGCGTTATGCGTTAAATAAGTTATGTCGTTAATCTTAATAAGCAAGTCATATTGTTTGTTATGCAAGAAAAGATGGCTTTGAAAGTATTTTTATTTTTAAATTTAAAAAACAAAATAGTTCACAAGCAATAGGTTTGATCAGTGGTGGATTAAACACTTTGGAAACCCCAAGCGCAATAGATTTTGGAGGCCCTGTTTCTCGAATGTCATAAAATTGCTGCAAAACTATTCGTAGAACAATGATGAATATTGAAAACTAAAATTAAAAATAAGATTTTTTGTAATTTATGCTATTTTGAGGCCCTTAAATTTTGGAGGCCCCAAGCGCGCGCCTCTTGCGCTTATGAGGTAATCCGCCATTGAGTATGATAACTGCAATTAATTCTGTGTCTAATAAGAAAAAGCTCGTATTTTCTGGTCAGAATTTAAATAACATTGGTCAGAATTTATATTAAATAGTCAAAATTTAAATGAAGTTTAAAAAAAAACCTAACCTAACCTACTAACCAAAAATTTTATGAAATATTCTGACCATATAATATTTCTATTCTGACCGTTCATATTTTTATTCTGACCAAAAAATGATTTAATATCTGACTATTTAATTTGTTTCCATTAGAAAACATTTTAAGTTGTATAACCTTTGAAACTATCTACGCATGTGCACATTGAAAAGAAAATGTCTATTGTATATTACTCGTTAAATAAAGCTTTTGAATTGTTATGTATATTCAGCGTTGGCGGGTCCGTAGTGAAGTGGTCAACGAAACGGATCTAACGGGTTCAACTCCCAGCAATAACAACATTTTTTCAATCGATTTATTGATTTATGTTCAAAGGCACGGGTGTTTGTGATGTCTAAAATTTCCTCTAAAATAATGGGGTGTATTGAAAGCAATTAGTTAATCACAAGTCATATCGTAGCCTAATCTTTCTATCCCTACTCACTTCGACAAAAAATAGAGAGGAACCAAGTAACAGAGTAACAAACAGTTACCGTAGAAAATCTTTTAGTATGCTCTGAATCGGAAGCGGATATGGATGCAAATATACATATGTATATGTTTATGTATATATTAAAAGGAAAATTTGGAATAAACATATATACAATAAACAGAAAAAAGGGGGGAAAAATAATCAGATCGGAAAGCGTTTCTTTGATTTTAAAAGATGAAATTTATGAATCCAATTAAAGTAAGTTTCATTATAAAATAAAAAAGGGTTAGTTTACAAAGGTTAAAACTTCAATACACTCAATTATTTTTACATGGTAGACACGTTTCACAAAAAACCTTGCAACAACAGTGATAAAATTCATAGAGATGATTGTTGATTGTTCCCTCGAATTAAAAAAAAGCCGTTTTATTTGATAAAAGAACCGCATGGTAGTATAGAGAATTAAAAAGTATACTTATTAGGAAAAATGATAATATTCATCACTACACTATACTATACGGATAAATTTCTGACACGTGTTAGATGAAATGTGTAAGAATCTAATTAAGCCCTTTGTTTGTAATTACTGAATTTTATTTTTGTTTCAGGGAATCGTGTAAAAACAAATAATTTATGTTAAAGTAAAGTATTTTTTATTGCCAGTGGACCGTGCTATTTTGAACTCGTGTAAAATAAAGTTGAGTGTAGTTTTTATTTTATGAAATATTTATGTTTCATTTATAATGAACGGCAAAATTATTTTATTTCGGCAATGATGAATTTATGTTTGAAACACGCAAACACAACAATACAAGTATTAAAAACAATTCTGTGTTTTGTATTCAAAATTAAGCCTAGAAAATTCTAAATTGAAAGATACAATTATATTTTGTATTCAGCGGGATTTTTTTTGCCATTTTTCCGTACCATTTATTATCGTATAAATTTTCATTGTTCCAATGTTTTGACAGTAGCAATATTCTAAATAATAAATGCTGAAATTTAAAATGAACGGTATTTTACTAAAGATATGTACAAAAAAAACAAGAAAATCCTTTTTTTTATGTTACGTTACTTTTTAATCTGTTTCATATTCTTTATGAAGCATTTCAGCATTATCTATGTTTTCCGAGAACTTATTATTGCTAAGTCCTCCAACCTCTTTTTAAACAGTGGGTAATAATGTAAGCATACAAAAAGTAACGTAGTTAACTAATCGCTCTTATAAACAATCAGGATCGAATCGGTAAAAAAAAATTTAAACATCACAAAAATACTTATGCCGCCTGTGTGGCCGAGTGGTCAACATCGTTGGCTTCGGTTACGGAGGTCACGGGCTTGAATCTCGGTACGGACAGTTTTATAAATTGATTTTTCAATCGATTAATGAATTTCTGTTCGAAGGCATGGATGTATGTTATGTTTTGGATTCCCCCCTCCCATCCATCTTATCCTATGAACAGGACGTATCGAGAGCGATTAGCTAACCGCTAGTCCTGTTCTAGCCCTTTCCTTCTATTCCTACTCTCTTTAGAAAAAGAGAGGTTGAGCAGCTGAGTAACAAGCAGTTCTCGTGGAAACACTTCTGTTGAGATAAACTCCATTAGGAGTCCATATGCTCTATATTGGGAGCGGACATGGCAAAAAATACCTTTGTCGATAAATGTATTTGTAAAATTGCCCAAAAAGGGACTTAATACCAGGACTGTGGGATTCCGAATTTTACTTATAACACGACATCGAACTTAATTCAGTTGAAAGAAATAGTTAATATTGTTTTCAAACTTTTTCTTTCTTCTTGTATAAACAGTGATTATTTCATCAATCAATGCTACGGCAAGGCTTTTTTTCGAATACATTTGGCCTTCTAATACTGTATATACTTAAAGATTATATCTCCATAGGACATAGGTGAAAGGAGTGTGAATTATTCATATCAGTATTTTACCTTATCATCTCAATTAAAAATTGAAAAATACTTCCCTAATTTCTCATTATGTGACACAATACAATACATTTATTAAAGAGTTTCATTGCTTTTAATGTGTTCAGTCGCCTTCTTTGGCCATGTTCGCTCCCTATGTGGAGTATATGGCACCTCCATATTTCCCTGTCTCCCGCCAATTGCTTTGCTTCCTCCCATGACATGCCAGCATCCCTCAGTTCCACCGAGTACATCCTATGGATAGTACCAGACGGACGTCTGAGGCGCCGGTATCCCACAGGTCGAAAGAAGAGGCAGGCAGGTTTGAGGCTTTCCGGAGGCGTCCGCAGCACGTGATTCAGCCAGTTCCAACGTCTCTCCATAACCACTGACGTGACAGGACGCTGTCTTGTACGCTCCCTTATCTCTGAGTCGGTTGTCTAATATTTTTTAAGCTGCATGAAGTGGCACCAAATATGAAGATAGCGATTTGTACACGCAACAAACAATAATAACTTTTCCTGTGCTAAGCTCAAGAAATGCGACCCCAATACCCACATTTTATTAAATATCTATTTTCATGTGAGTGATACAATGTTTATAATAAAGGTATTCTTACATCATAGTTTTTTGGACCTTTTGTAGCTTATATAAATACGCGATAATGCGATAACGAGATAAGCGCCCGCGATAAGCGATGGTTTGTAAGATAGCTCGGCTAAACGCGTCAGTTGCAAATTCATATTTGTGCTGGAATGACGTCTTTTTACGTGCAACTTAAAATATGATTATTTATTAAAAAAAAACACGGATTTTTATAAAAAAAATGCATGAGGAATGATGCAGAGAGATATTTTAAAGCGCTTAGACTATTTTTTTTTTGGAATTCATAAGAAAAAGGCCAATAATGAGGAAACCACTGGGGTCCCTAAACGACCCCCATCGGCAGAGAAGTTTTTTCTAGTCTCCGAGCCGCGAGAGATAAAGAAGCCGAGTCGTAAGTTGTCTTTTAACTCCGGAAAAATAGTCTGACTCAATGACTTTGACTCCACAGCCCTGTTTAATAATATCCTAAGCCGAAACCAAATTAGACAAATGCCTAACACTTGTTCATTTAACTACAGAACTAGCAATATAACAAGTGTAAAACATTATAGTATTTTGTAATATTAAAATATTTCGACTACTTTCTTGGGACCATGATGCTCAATAAACAAACTTATAATATATATTATGACGTCCATGATGGAATGATTTCGACTCCAGATACAAAAAGGGTTGCGTTGATACGATACAAGCCTGCAAAATCAGATTTCATATCAAGCGGGAGATAATGTTAAGGCTGTACGCCACTACGATGGGGTGAGACGATAATCCTCGAAGGCAGTATCTCGCTGACAGGTCTATTACTATGTACGGGACGTCCTATGATTTATGGTCGCGACCACCTTGCCCCGGACAGGTGGGACGGCTCACCCCCTCGACCTGCACCCTAAAAGCATTCGGGGTGAATTGTGGAAGCCTATGCTCCAGAGCCCTAATGCTATGTTGGCACATATTACATTTTATATGATTTTTTGATAGAATATCGCAGTAAAATCTTGGAAAGATGTTGTTTTTCTAAAAACCTCTTACTGGAGTTGAATATTTGTTGACAGATAAAATATTTTCGTCATTTTTTGAGCTTAAATATTGGTTTTTTGTCATATAACTTTTTAAGATACATGCCAACTGTGAATGTAGATCATATATACTAGTAATGGACCATTTCAGGAGGAGTTGCTCTTACGAAAGCTGGCTGTTATTAAGACAGGATTGAGCCAAAAAAATATTTAAATTCTTGATAGTCGTCTCCGTGACGCAGTTGTCAATGTCTTTGATTTCCGTGATAGACCTCACATGCAGTCTCAGTACAAAAAGATTTTTTTAATCGATTTCTGTTTGAAGGCTTAGGTGTTTATTAGGGTTTATACAAAAATCGACTTTTAAAAAAACCGGTATATGAATGTCAATATTGTTTGAAAACCGATTTTATTCGGTTTTCGAAGTTTTACAAAAAATGCATAATTCAATTAAAATAGAGAAAAAAGGTATTTTTTTTCTTTTGTTTATTTTTATATGCATAAATAATAAAAAAAACAAGAAACTATTTGGTGTTACTCTTCAGAAAATATGATTTAATACAATAAAAAGCGTCCACTGATCGATCGCTTAGTGATGATCTAATCGAGCCGCATTCCTGGATTGTAAATAATAGTATTATATATGAATTGTATACTGAATATTGACAAAATCAAGTAAAAATATTAACGTTTTTATTTAAATAATAAAAAATATATTAAAAATTGATTACGAAGTTGAAAAAAACCGGTTTTGAAAATCGACAAGCCCTAGTGCGTATCATGTCTGAAAATTCCAATAAAAAAACAACGGTACCAAATAGAGCGATTAGCCAACCTAGTGTTGTGTTTGCTATGCTTAACCTTATATACAGTCGATTTCTTTACTTAATTTTGTTGCCTTACTACAATTAAGTTTAAAAAAAAGGCAATCAATCAATCGTACAATAATTTTAATAAACAGGCTAACATTTCATATTTAAAAAAAAAATCATTTACTAAATCGATCAAATAATAAATAAAGACTACCCTATTTTGTAATAAAGTCTTTATTGAGATATTGAATCTTTGATCACCGAAATAAATTAAAGAGTCTAACTACCCGATCGTAGGGGCCGGAAGTAAATTAACCCCTGTATAAATGGCATGACCCAGTAAGGGAGAAAACTGAACCAATATAAAGTACTTTAATTTACCCGTTTTTTTTCTCACGAAAGTGGTATGTAGCTTATATGAAGCACTTACTTTTATCACAGCCAATACCTGAAGCAAAGAAGTCGTTTATTCGAAAGGAATTCCGCAAATAGTCGTAAACCCATAGCGAAAACCCTCAACTGGAATCTCGACGCCATTGAGTGAAATTGCGTTTCGAATCTTGGTCCCCCATCAATTGAGTTTCGCTTTTATTGACCGCAAAAAGTGGATCGTCTTTCAACAGAGCCGAAATAGTAAAAAGAGACTACCCACTCAACTAATATTTAAAACAAAAATATCTGATGATTTTTTATAATTTATTTCGGCCGCAGCTGAGTAGATTTAACTCTCAACGGGTTGTTTAGTTAAAGATTTCCGAATAGACCCTTGATTTTTCAATTTAATGCCTTAAATCGATGGCTGCCACAGACGAGATATCTCGTAAAAAGTTTGGAGCTCAACACGCCAGGGACGAGTTATACTTCAATAACTAATTAAATTAATAATTGCAAATTATAGCCGACGTGTTATAGTGACGTAATTACTGTTAATTATCTAAAGCAGCTAAAAGGCTATAAAGAATGTACAAATGTTAACTATAATGATTAAATAATGGAATATCAAAATAACTTGACAAATAAAAAAGCGATAGTTCCTGTGTATAAACCATTTCCATTTTGCCATTGAAATGAGGCAAACGGTGGTAGTTACAATTTTCAACAAAGGTTTTAAGTAATATAAAAGAATAACTTTAATTAGGGTAAAAAATAATTATACATTTTGCCTATTGTCGCGATTGAGTGATAATCTGACAGCACTTCTGATGCCGCTATACGGTTAACCGTTGAATTGTCTGTCACTAGCTCTGTCATTCTATAAACAAGACAAAAAAGAACGAAGAAAAGACTATATTAGATGATCAGTTATTGTACAAACAAGTACAAACAACTTACGCTGCCATTTTACATTTTAAATCCATATGCTCCAAACTATGATCAAACGTAGCTTAAAAAAATATCAAATGAATATCAAAGAAACACATTAAGCAATTAAAAATTGGTATCATCATCTTTTTCACAAATTCTTTGTAATTTGCGTTTATAATTTTGTGAAATAGTAATAATTCATGTCAATGCTTATTGATGCAGATGTCAACTTCGCTGACTTCCGTGACAGATAGGATGAGTTCAATGCCTGAGATTTTCCTACCACTATTGCAATTCTAAAATAACAAAGCTTAGTGAACGCGATTGGAAAAGTTAGCTCTATATTTATACCTACATATATTCTTTTAAACAAAATAATAAAGAGAACCGAGTATCGAGAAGTTACTCGTATTTTTTCTCGAGATACCTTTATTAGAAAGCCATACGTTCCAAATCAGTAAGCGGAGATGAATTTACAAAAACTATTTGTATTTAAAAATATGAAACTCAACGACATTAAATATGTTTCGAAATTTTATACTTTCAGAGATGCATTTTCGTATGAGACAATCCGCTCCTGTAAGCCAAGTATTCGTTAGGGTCTCGTTAGAATCGACGAGAAAGTTTGGCTTTTGTTTTTTGTTGTCATTTATTGCCCATTATCATATTTGGACTGGCAAGAGCAAAGATTTTTTCCTCAAAAGTTTCAACAAAATAAAAGTGTCTAGTTCTATGCAGAAAGTTCGTAATATAGTTATTTAATTGGAAATGTTTGTTTAAATTTAAGATATACGGTTTTGTTACACTTAAGCAACTACAACTAGACCAACAAAACAGACTCTCGGATTTGTTGCTAATTAATTTATTCGTTGGGCAATATTTCCTTCCCTTGCACGTATTTAAGCTAAAGTACTAGTTAAGCTCAAGATTCTCTCTCTGTTTTATTTTTGATCCCAAATAAATGAAGGTTTAAGTTTTTGAGGGCTTCAGCACCAAAGTTTTTCGAGTCTAATCACCATCGTTAATGTTTTGGTTATTTGCATTCTCTTTTTATCATTGCTGACAGAAGGGAGTGATTGTCACAGAGGCGAGCAGTCCATAGTGCAACCGGTTCACGTGAACAAAATGCATTAATATACATGTGCATACATATATACAACAAATAAGTAAACTAAAGAGTCATTTTAATCATGGTAAGGTTCGTCCTTATATGTTATATTATATTATATCTATGGAGGGTTCTCGAGCAGAACTGCTCTCGGTCTTAAACGATTATTAGGTATTGTCTCGTCATTATTATAATATGAAGGTAAAAGATCGTCAGGTTATAATGTTTACCTACCTTGTAGTAAAACTTTTGAGAGATTTCAAGAACGAAATCGCGGATGGTAGGTATTTTCAAGTTTTTGTAAAGTTGCGTGTTGCGCGCAAACCACGGGGCATTACATATCTGTCGCGGTGAATAATTTTGTACAATCTGAAGAGTCTTCGTATGCTTGTGGTGAGCATAAGCCCATATTGGAGTAGCGTATACTATGGCTGGTCAAGATATTGCTATAAAGTGGAGAAGTTTGCTTTTGAGAGTAAGTTTGGCCCTCGAATTAAGTAGTTAATAAAATCCCCCACGACTATTGTCATTTATATGTAGGTGTAATGAAATTTAAACATACAAAAAAAAGCACGAATTGCTGAGAAACAATTTTTTTATTATAGCAATTATGTTTATTTCATTAAAAAGTATATATGCAATAACGTCAGAAATATTATTGTAGTACAATATTTTTTTACTCACTTAAAATGAAGTTGTTCCAGGTAAATGACACGTAATCGATAAGTATGTATGTTTTTTATAATAATTACTTATTAACTTTTTTGTAATAAGTACAAATTACGTGCATTACAAAAATACCAAAATAATTAACCATTCACCGAGTGACCAGACAACCGCGATTGCACTTGAATGCAATTCATTTACTGCATGTGACGTTCTACAGTTGAACATGCCTCGGAATCTATCTCCGATAGAAGAGTAAATTGCGATTTGATAATATTATCTAGGTCAGGGTAACTATTCAATATTGAAGTTAGCTTTCTATTTCCAGCAGAAATAAATCTTCGCTATTGATAGATAATACGGAATGCTCCGTACACCCATTTTATTTCTTAAATTCATATTAAAAAACGATTCGATGACGGGTGCAACTTTATTTTGATCGAAAATCCAGCTTACTTGGTAATTGAAAGCTTAGAGAGATATAAATCCAAGCAATAGAAACTTTAAGCTCTTTCGTTAAACGTAGAATTGCCATGCCATATAAAACAGCACAAACTGCAGTTTGAGAATAACTGTCTAAGATGGAAACGACGTTTTTGAAGTTTTTTCACTACGCAATGTTTAAGGATCTTTGAATATATGTTTCGAAACGTGGCATTGTAAAATTCAGGTGTTTTTAAACGACGATGGTATAAAGTTCGTATAGATTGTTAATAAACAATATACCAAGGTGTGTCTTAAATGACTTGAATTATCCGAAGGTTTTTATGATGTCATAGATTATACAAAATATATACATCAAGTCAATTCGATCATTTATACTATATTATCATTCATGGATTGACAAATCGTGAAAGCGTAAAATATATACCGTGAATAATAGTGACCATATTTTTATAACAAATTGCCGTAGCCAGATAGTAACACTACAATACTCCAATATTTTATGATTTAAGTTGTCATCCAGAGCTTTTCAGTTGTCGAAAACAAGGTTTGAAAAACAGATATTTTAGTAAAATTTGTAACACTCAAAAGCCGTGTTTTAATTTGATATCCCGGATAAATATTGCAATTGATTATTTTTTTGTGCATTTCACGAGTGTAAAAAAACTTTAACACTCTTAAAGATCGAATGTCACTGAAATGACTACAAACAAAAAAACAACAAATTCGGGTATTCTATTTGATGCATTAAAACCTACTAGACTTACATCATTACTGAGTAAAAGAGTATTATCTATTGCAGAAAGTTTTGCTAGCAAAATTATTTCAATTTAATATTTCGACTGAAGTTGCTTGGTGGAATTTCAATATTAAATTTGAATCGTTCAAACTATATATATTCTCACAGATTTTGTCACTAACGATCCGGGTTTCACCAAAGATGCCGAAAGGCGAAACCCGGGTTGTTAGTGACAAAATCTGTGAGAATGTACATAGTTTGAACGATTCAAATTTAAAATTATTTTACTTCGTATGTTATAAATCAGTGGATGTTTTGGATAAATTTTAAATATTTTTTTAGTGTTCATATAATAATAATAATAAAGAAATAACGTTTATTTTTCTAAACCACGGTCTTGCTATTTTGGATTACCCCTTTTTGTATAACTTTGAAAAACGGACTAATCCGAGCTTAGGGAAATTTTTGGATTCGGAAACCGATTGTTCGAAATGTCTGTTTTTGTCCACCTTATTGTTAACCAATACAATATGTATTCAGAAATAATATTATATATAGGATGTTTTCATGGCTTAACAGTTCCCTAAAAAAAATGTTGACACTTTGTTATATAATTGAATTTGTATATGTGTGACACAGTAAGTGGGATACAAAATTATCAATTAAAAATTATTATTAGAATCAGTTTAAATTATTAAATACAATAGCAATATCAAATCCAAGAACAGCCAAGTTTTTTGTGATAAGCTATTTAAATGTAAAAACGTTAGGTCCATGGCGCAGTGTTGAGCGTTGTGGGCTTTCGTGCCGGATCTCACGGGTTCGAGTCCCAGTACGAACAGCATTTTTTCGATCAATTTTTCAATTTCCGTTCGAAAGCATAGGTGTTCTTGATGTCAAAAAATCCTTTCCACCCTTCTGATCCTTTAATAACTGGGCCTACAAGAGCGATTAGTTAAACACTAGTTCTGTCCAAGCCTTATCCTTCTATCTATATTTCTCTACTCTCTTCTATCTTTTTGAAAAAAGAGATGTGCGTAGAAAAAGTTGTTCTGTTGAGATACCTCCATTAAGAGGCCATATGCTACATACCAGGAGAGGACATGGATAAAAAAATGTTATATTTACCATTTCGTGGTTGTTAGTTTTTATTCATTCGTTTCATTAATGGACTGAAAACGCCAAATAGCAAAGACTTGATCTAAAGTAAAAACAAAAAAAAACACGTAGAAGCATCAAAAGTTTTAACGATTGGAATTCGATGTTAAAATCCTGTCAAAAATCTATAATGTAACACAAGTATAAATTTATTATTTAGTGTGTGTTATTTATAAATTATAAAATGCTTAATTTGGAAAAAATCAACTTTAAAGTAACAAGAACGACACTATTTTTGATTTTTGGCAACTAAGAGGCGAAACGCTTTTCACATTTTTTTCCACCACCTGTAAAATTCTTATGTTATGAAATTTACTTTATTTTAAGATAGACGCTGCTTTCATTTTCGCGATTATTTGTGATTCACAGTCAACACTCATATAGCATAGAGATTTGGACTACGCTATTGGAATATTACGTTATATGAGACTGGACATCCATGCAAAATTTGAGGTTAGGTTCTTTCAATTGTATTTTGTAAACTGAACGAAATCAGCTATCAAACATTTTTCCAATTTTCGTATATTAAATGACGTTGTTTTTAGTTTGTTAACACAGGACAAACAGCTACTGATAAATGTGTGTTCAATGCACGTATATAAAATATGTGCCCATTAGAGGGGAAGTGAGCCAACTGGTATTTTATAAAAAAATATGTTAGATGCGTTGTAATATTCTACACATCTTAAAGTATTGTATAAGTGAAGTAATGTCAGTTAATACACATTGCAATAGTGTTATCTCGCTAAAATAAAAATATACAATCCACCAAAGCACCAATTGAAGACGTAATAGTGCTTTAAATTTAAAGAAAAAAGTTTTACCATTTTATTAGTTGCTTCACTTCACCTCTAATGGTCCCATATGTATTTATAAAAAAATCTAATGTCAAATTGAAAATATATTGTTTTTTAAGTAAATTACGCTATACGGGAACTGCTGCATACGTTATAAGAATCTTTTATATAAGGGGGATCGCTATAAGGGGGTTGACTGTTATGTGTGTGTGTGTATTGAGAGGGGTGTGGACACCAACGACAATCGCAATAAACTGAATGAAAAAGTTTATGATACTGTAGAATATTAACTTTTCCGGTTCTCAGCTCAAGAAATGCGACCCCAATACCCACATTTTCTTAAATATCTATTTTAATATGAGTGATACAATGTTTATAATTAAGGTATTATTATATCATAGTTTTTTGGACCTTTTGTAGTTTATATAAATACGCGATAACACGATGCGATAACGAGATAAGCGCCCGCTTATCAGCGATCGTTCGTAAGATAACTAGGCTGAACGCGTCAGTTGCAAATACATATTTGTACTGAAATGACGTCTTTTTTACGCGCAACTTAAAATATGATTATTTATTAAAAAAACACGGATTTTTATAAAAAAAAATGTATGAGGAATGATGCAGAGAGATATTTTAAAGCCCTTAGACTATTTTTTTTGAAATTCATCTGGATAAGGCCAATTATGAGGAAACCACTGGGGTCCCTAAGCGACCCCCATCGGCAGAGAAGTATTTTTCTAGTCTCCGAGCCGCGAGAGTTAATTAAAACAATGTAAAAATAACCTCTGGCTATATTTAAAATAAACAATATCGCGTGAAAGCTTTCAGATTTAAAATAGAAATTGACTTGCGGGCACGAATAGAATTTTATTTTAGGAATTGGAAGTATCGCTTTTCACAACCCTTTTGAGACTTTGCTTTTTTTAAAAGACATTTTTTTGTTATTTGATCACGTGACATACAGACTTATTGGGAAGGCAGGAAAAATATCGCGCGTTCGCCGACACGCTGAGATAAATAAAATTTCATTAGATCTAAATGCAAAAGTAAGGGGTTTCCCGGGGACATAAATAAAAAGATGGCGGCATTGTCTACGTGAGGCTATGTATTCAATAAAAATATGTAATAAAATTGTGATTCGGGCTGCCTCTACGGAAATAGGTAGCCACGTGATATGGTCTGAAATTTTCGCAGGCATCCAACCCAGCCAAAGGTTGAACCCGATGCCATTTAGTTAGCATCCAAATGTCCGGTGAATATTTAAGCAAGTTTTTTTATACTGCATTTTCGCATTACATCTTCCACTTGGGATGCAAATTTTCACACCGGAAGTCCTTAAATGAATTTATTTGTAATTTTTTCTACGTTTCGCGGAAATAAAGATTTACATAAGTATCTAAGTCTTCAAATGAAATTACCCAAAAAATATTGTGTAGACAATATTAAATTTAATTAAAAGAATATTTATGTTTAAGCGAGCGACTGCGTAAAGTTTAAGTAAAATAACTTGCAATTTAAAACCGTTTTTATAACAATGAAAGCTTAAATTAAATAACTTGTTCATTTTAATTAAGATATAGTAAAAAATCTATGAAATGAACATGAAAGAATTCTTAAATGTATTTTAAATTTTATTTGTGCAAAAAGTGTAACAAGACTCTTTAATATCGATTGAGAATTTTGTTTTAAGTTACAAATAGTAAATTCTCGAGTTATTAAATGTCGAAGTATTTTTATAGACCTTTATTGAATATTCATTATTTAGTTATTATACTAAGTGCTAAAGGGATACAAGGTTGTTTTAAAAAAATAATATCGAATTTATAATAGCAAAAATAACCAGTCGAATCAACCAAATGACTTAGTAAATTTCACTTTTGAACATATTTTTTTTTAGAATGTTCTTATAAACGCAAATATTTATGTGCCTATTCTACAAATAACCAATTTATTGTGGCATACAGAATTATTTTTAAAGTGAACATTTTTTTCCTGAATAGTGAGAAGAGAGCCAGAAAACGTTAAGTCAAAATTGGGTGTTTTGAGTTATGAATGCAGATCAATAGATTTAAACATGATGTATAATCTCAAAAAAACAATCCGACTCATATGACATTTTATTTTTTTAGATATTTAAAGAAGTAACACGCACTAATTAAATAATATTATTATAAGCTATAAACTACAAAATAAAAATTGGTTATTTTTATTTTTTTACTGAACGCAAGTGTACACTATTGATTGTTACCAATAAATTACCTTTATTAGGTATAATTTGATATCCAAAAAAAAAAAACAACTATTTATTTTTTTGGTATATTATTCGTACAACAAACGTTTTTTCAAAAACTTTATCGATGAAGGAGACTGGAAGAACCTTGACGCTGGCGCGTCCTGGTACGGTTAATGCCAATAGAAATAAATTTAACAATGGTAATTGATAATAAATGATAATGGCCAACTTTTTTGAAAGTTAATTGCTAATTTTTAATTTTTATTAATGGCTTTATTAGTTACCAAGAATTCCAAGATATTGATTCTTAACGCTTTGTAATTTACTAGAGTGATTGTTCTTTATCAATATAAAAGAAACGTTACATTGTATCACATATAACGTATATTGTTTACAAGAGATGTTTGAATTGATCAAATGTACGGGACCGTCAATTATCTTCGTGGCGTATACAAAATACGACAGTTTATCACACCAGAAACACGTTTGATAAAATGAACTGAATTAGGTTTTCATCACGTATGAATTTTGTTGATTCTAGGAAATGAACAATTTCCACTTGGCGATTAGTGGGAGGCAGAGGGCGTACCGGTGGTCTATTACACATTTACACGTATGGGCAATGCGACGCTTAATAAGCAGATTAATTTTCAATTTAAATTCAAATTATTAAACTAATGATAAATTAACTGGTTTATATGTACGAAATAAATCGCGAGCACAATTAAATGCGTCGTAGGTAATTTTTGATTATTTAATTTTAATTTATTATAATTCGTTACCCATTAGTAAAATCAAGGTAAGTTGGTTGAAAATACTCTTTTGGATGTCAATACCTTCGATTACGAAGATTACATGTTCGAATCCCTATTATTCGATCGATTAATAAAAATAAGTAGAGGGAGGCATGGATGTATGTGATGTTTTGAATTATCCCCCTTCCACACATCCTATGCTAAAAACGTAACGTAGTGAGAGCGATTTTTTTAAATCCATGTCCGATCTCAATGTGGACTATATGGCCTCCTAATAGAACATTTCTACAAGAACTGTTTGTTACTCAGTCGCTCAACCTTTCTTTTCCAAAGAGAGTAGTAGGGGTAAAAGGATAAGACTAGAAAAGAACAAGCGGTTGGCTAATCGCTCTCGTTACGCTAGTTTTTAAAGAATCGGAAGGGTGGGTGGAAATTTTCAGACATCACAAACACCCATGCCTTCGGCCAGAAATCGATAAATCGATCGGAAAACCGCTGTTCGTACTGGGACATGAACCCGTGAGATCCGGCACGGAATCCAACTACGCTAACCGCTACGCCATAGGATCTGGCAAAAAGAGCGATTAGCTAACCACATATCCTGTCCTAACCCTATTGTTTTATTCTTACTGTCTTTGAAAAAAAAGAGAGGTTGAGAAATTGAGTAACAAGCAGTTCTCGCTGAAAGATTTTTGTTAAGATAAACTCCATTAGTAGTCTATATGAAAAAAAAAGTTATACGAAGACTGCAAGTAGAATTGAAAGCAAACATATACCAGGTAAAAAATAGTGAAGTGTTTTCTTCTGGAACTAAAAATCTTGCTATTCAACTATTTACTTTAATAGAATTCTAACAAATTTATTCTATGTATGTAAGAATTTATCCATTGGTTTATTTATGACATAAACTTATACTATTTGTGTTGTTTTATTCTTTTATAATAAACGACATTGTGTTACAAAACTTGTCATTCAAGAAGTATGTTGCAACAGGTGTCAACAGAAGTAATACACAATGTTGTGCGAAATAGGCAAATGAATTACTGTTACACTGGTTCAATAGTAAAAGTTTATCCAGAAATGAGCTTTCAGTATAATCTTGAAATAGCGTTTTCATATGATAATGAATTTAACGTCCCGAGCTCTGACGCACGTGAAACGAGCTGCAAGTGGCAATAGAAACCGTGCTTAACACATTGCTGCTGGGATGATTGGATTTGTAGAGGTATACTTGAGTATACAGAGAACGTTACTCTGTCATTTTGCGAAGGAAATCGGATTCGTATGTATACTGATATAAATGTCAAATCTATATAGAAAGTAACTGTAATTACTTTCAATCGCCATTCTAAATTTATTAATCTGAGATGACTTTTTAATTATATGTTAGATTTGTTCTTTAATTACATTTTAATTTTGTGTTATTTTGGAATCACTTTTAATTTAATTGGTAATTTCTTTACAATGCCAATTGTTGTTTATAACTGTTAATTTTTGTATAAATAGCATTGTTAAATTATATTTCTTATCAGTTGACGATGCTCGTAATGAGCGAAACCGGTCCTGACATATAAAATAAAGTGGAATGAAGTACAAAGGAATATTGTGTTTTTACTAATATAATGCCTTTCCACCAAGTATTGACAGTGAACACCCTTAAAGGCTTACTTTAAAATGCTTGTTTAAGTACGAATGATTTTAATTTTACTATTCTTACATATTATACAAATAAAAACGGGAAATAAGGAGGATAGAAAAACAAACAAACAATAATGATACCACAAATGATATTTACGTTACAAAATGGTTGACTAATTAGTTGCATCAATTACATTGAAAGTATGAAGTTAATTTTAATTTTACTTTTAGGCAGTTTATAATATTTAATTTATTTATGTATATTCCTAGATAAGTATTTAGCTGAGCGTCATTTGAATCTTATTAAAAATATTACAATCTCTTACTTGAGTTTTCTATGTTAAAAATTCTGCGGAGAGAGTATTTCGGCAGGTTGAAAAATAAAACTCTATTGTTTTGAAAAGGGTTTTGTTGAATAATTCAAGCAAAAGTATTTACGACGCGATGCTGTTCTTTTAATGCCAAGACACGATGCCGCTACGAGGCGCTCCTTTCTGCCTTAATCTTACTGTTTGATGTTGGAAGATGCTCTCTCTACATTGTGTTCTCGCATTGCTAAGTTAGTATCCTTTTCAGTATTATTTCATAAGTAGCTCAGATATAAAGTTATTAAGTTACTATAAATCAAAACGGAATCGGATACTAAATAAGAATACTTTATCTTCGTTATGTAATATTTTATTTTAATAAAGACTTTTTTACATCTTGCGTAATAATTATTCCATACACTATAATACAATATAATATATTTACATATCAACTGTGGAAAGGAAAACGAACGTAGCCCTAAGTTTTTTCAAAACAGTTTTTTTTCGATAATCGCAATGTATACAACTCGTTCTATCAAAAAGATCGAAGCTGAAAATGCCGAATTAGTATCTAAATTTAGCTTTTAAGTTTGAAAAAAGAAAGGCCTGTGAAGATTGCAACCAGGAAAAAGGACATAAAAAAAGGTTTTTCTTGAACAATATATTAAAATAATAAAAGGCTAAGTTAATAAAAAAAACAGTTTATCAGTCACCTTGCACTTTAGGGATGTGTATATTTCATAATTTTCTTTTAATCTAAAATCATCAAAAGACGTTTTTTGGTTTTACTGAATTTTTAGGCGTCAAAAATAACCATGCTTCCGAACAGAAATCAATAAATAAATTTAAAAAAAATGCTGTTTGTAGTAGGATTCGGACCGTGAAATCCATCGTGTGAGCCAACGACCTTAACCACTGCATCATGAGCCCGAAATTGGATTATTTGTATAATGTTAGGACAAAAAAAATCTATACATATTAACTCTGTAACTCTTACATTTAACTGTGTTTTTAAAATAACGATAGCTAATTTTATATTACGGCCTAATTTTTTTATGAATATCTTTACAAATAAAGAGAATAGAGAGTTTTATTTCGGTAGATGTTTTTGTAGCCAGATGAAAATTTTACTTTTAGGGTGTTCACTTTCAACACTTAGTGGAAAGGCATTATATTAAAAAAAAATTATTCCTTTGTACTATTTCTACTTTTATTGAGCAAAATCAAACCGGTTTCACTCATGACGAACATTTTCATGTGTTGATATCATTATTTAATATTGTGTCGAAATTAATAAAATATTTAGGTTATATACAAAATATTGCATACAAACTTTCTATAACGAACTAGGGATAATGACACAATGATCATAATTTGTAACGAGGCCTACGAGACATCTACGCAACATCGTAGAAGTTTCGTAGAAACTGAGGGATTATCAATGATACCATCTTACTATGACCGCAGGGCTGTTATATTAACCATTATCTATGCACTAATTTGTATTGTACTTACACACATGTCTTGTTTGTGTGTATTTGTAAAAATGTGTGTAAATATGTCATATTGTAATATTACTTAGACCAAGCGTGGGGAACCTGCTGCCTTTTGGCTACTCTGGTGCGGCCTTCTGGCCAATTCTGTCATTCTGTAAATTGTTGTAAATTCTTGAGATTTTCGATGTCAAAATCCTTGGAAGACCTAAAAAATTCCCTAGTCAATGTTTACTGCGGCCTTATTTCAAATCCCCAAAAGAAAATGTTCCCCACCCCTGTCTTAGACCAATTCGTTTGATGAAATGCTTTAGTCAATCACATTTATTAGAGAATTATTTATTTGCTACTGATCGATCTTTGGTGTTTAATTTTGTAATAAACTTCCACTAATTAATTAAGAGAGAAGTGAAAGAGATTACCAAACAAGTAATACTTTTTATATTATAATTATTTTATCTCGTCTACCGCTGTGGTCTAGTTGGTAACAGCTTGCTCTACCGACCAGGCGGGTCTGGGTTTGAAACCGGCAAGGTTAATGTCAAATTTAAACTTGAAACTTAAGGCATGGGAGTTTGTGATGTCAATTTACTTAGGGTTGATCGTGAGTAACTTACAATAAATACTCATCGAGTTTTTCTCAAATAATCTTTCAACATTAAAATATTTGGCGCATTGGCATTAGCTGTAATGCCAAATATTTAAATAATCCCTACCTTCCTCGAGATCGAGAAGTTGACTGATTGCTTATCAAATTCCAGTTCATGTTAAATATCACTTTTAGGGTGTTCACTGTCAATACTTGGTGGAGAGGCATTATATTAATAAAAACACAATATTCCTTTGTACAAGTCAGTTGACAATGCTCGCAATGAGCGAAACCGGTCCTGACATATTAAATAAAGTGGAATGAAGTACAAAGGAATATTGTGTTTTTATTAAAACATGTTAAATATCTTTTGTTTAAGTGTTCATATGTTCCACACCTGAAGGTGATATGTTTAGCACGTTACAGCTTCGGGCGAACCTCAGCCAGTTGACGACTTATAGCGCTCTCAACCCCTGTGTTACCCCATCCATTAAGCAAAGTCGTGGTCTTCCTTCAAGAGTATTAAGAAGGGAGTTAATTTTAAACAAATCTTATACATCTCACACGATAAAAACTATTTGCTAACCGCCAGTTCAAGTTCATCTATGAATTTAAATGCCTGAAGATGGTAAAAGGAAAATCCCTGTTTGTTTTTTTGCAGAAAGTATGTAAATATACAAAATATGAACATTTCAAAAGCTTTTTTTTTTTTAACCATGTCCGCTCTCAATGTGGAGCATATGGACTTCCTATGGAGTTTATCTCAACATATGTGTTTCTAAGAGAACTGCTTGTTAGTCAGTTGCTCAACCTCTCTTTTTCCAAATAGAGTAGGAATAGAATGATAGGGCTAGGACAGGACTAGTGGTTAGCTAATCGCTCTCGATACGCCCTGTTCATAGGATAGGATGGGTGGGATGGGGGAATTCAAAACATCACATACATCCATGCCTTTGAACAGAAATTCATAAATCGATTGAAAAATCAATTTATAAAACTGCCCGTACTGGGATTCGAACCCGTACCCTCCGTAGCGGTAGCCAACGACGTTGACCAGTGGACCACACAGGCGGCAAAAGTTACCTTTGATAATAACTTAACAATTACAATTATTTTAACCATTTTATATACCAATAATGTCAATGTCACACAATATAATGGTGGTGATGCAAATTCACCGAATTTAAAAGAATATCCTTCGTCCAAGAAACTTACCAAGGAAACGTCATGTTTTTTTGGGCCGTAAAAAAGCGTAAAGAATAAATTCCTTAACATTATGGGTGACAGATGTGGAGCGAAGTGGAACTAAACTTCAAAGCATACTGTTGAAACATGCTGAGATATTGTAACTTTGTTAAAAAATATGTGAAATTCATAAGAATTCTGGTTATTGTATGCTATTAAAGTTCGGACGATTTTCGAGAAAATTTGATTTAGATGAATATTTAATTTGTGCAAATTATTATATGTTTGTATTTAATGTGTACATCGGAATATTTTATGTATACGCAGAAAAGCGGTGTTAAAGTATTAAAATTTAATTAATTACTTGTTTAACATAGTTTAAATATTAAATCAATAAATTTGGCGTAAAAGAAGATGATGTGAAAAAAGTAATGTGTAAGGAAGGTTGGTATTAAAATCCGCACAAAAAAAGAATAAGGTGTCCTCAGGGTTGGGGTCAAATCAGCACCTAACTGTAATTTCTGTAGATGGTTAAATTTTATTATGAAACAGGACTTAGTAGCCCCTTAATTTTTTCATTCAGCGTTGTGTGCTTCCGTGCCGGACCTCATGGGTTTGAGTTAATCACCAGTTCTATCTTATATCCCTACTACTCTTTTTGGAAAAGAAAGGTTGAGCGACTAAGTAATAAACAGTTCTCGTAGAAAAAAGTCTTTTGTAGAGATATCTTCATTGGGAGGCCATATGCTCCACATTGGGAGCGAAAATAGATACAAATAAATTGATAAGATTTACCGAGCCCCTTGTTAAGATATTGGCAGCCCACCGCTGGGTATCCTAATATATAAACATATATCCACTTTAAATAAAGTATAATATTAAAACATTTTAAAGAGAACTTATTGTTGTGAAAAAAGCTAGAAATACTTTTCTCTTAGGGTAAGGAAAGAGCCAAACGCTAAGTTTATCTATCTCTTTTCGTCTCATTTTCAGGAACGGATAAAGCGAGGGTGCGAATGTAGGAAAACATAAAAAAAACACCAATATCTTTTCGTTGCTGGACGTTGTTAGTTGCGGTCGCAGAGTTCACGAGTTCGATTTCAGTACGGACAGTTAAAGAAATATTTGTCGATCGATTCATGGATTTGAGTTCAAAGGCATGGATATGTGGAAGTGCAGAAGTTCACTTACTCTTACACCCATCATATCATTATACAAATGGGCAAATTAGCAAACCATTAGTCCTGTCATAGCCGTAGAAATATAAATGTTCAAAAAACTTTCTCGTAAAAAAATATTTTCTATTATGGAGGCGGTCATTAGTAGGGCTTATACAAAAACCCACTTTTGAAAAAACCGGTTTTCGAATGTCAATATTGTTTGGAAATAGTTTTTCGAAGTTTTACAAAAAATGGATAATTCAATTAAAGTAGCGAGAAAAAGTTCATTTTTTAAAATGTTTATTTATATACATAATAATACACAAGAAGAAATTATTTGGTGTTACTCCTCGGAAAATATGATTTAAGAAAACGCAAAGCGTCCACTGATCGTTCTGTAAAAAAATACCCTTTCGCTGGATAATGATGTGGGACATGTGGTCTTTTTGTCATCAAATAAAAGATCCAAATTTTTCTGTCCTTTTATTTATAGACTCGTTTATGGTAAATTCGGCAAAACCGTTTACGAAGTTGAAAAACCGGTATTCGAATGACACAATGAACGGTTTTTGAAAACCGACAAGACCTAGTTATGAGTATACAAACTAAACAAACTTTTTTAAATATAAAGTAAAATTTAAAGCATTTAATAACTTCAAATTTATTTATGACTAACATTAGGTATAAGATTTGTCATCGCTGCTATAGATGGTGTTCATTACTTTAAATTGAATAAAAGAAGTATCCAGATTATTCATACATGAGAAATTTTGCTAAAAGCCTTTCGATTATTTGGCGTGAAAAAAGCGATTCGAATCGCCTTTACAATGGGCACTTTTACAATACAAAATTCCATACGCTTAAAAGCAAATTCTATTGCGTACAGATATAGCAAACAATTTTATATTAAAGAAACCCTCTTTGTGATTTATCCCATATACACAAGAAAAGATATTTTCATTTTATATGAGAATATATTTGAAATAGATTTATTACTGCAACGAAAAATTTACCAGGTTGATATAGTTTCTTGTTAACGAAATAAAATGAATCATTTTTGTTAGTCTGATAATAAACATAAATCTTTTGTGTACGTATAATTTTTTAATGATAACATGTGTTATGTTTACAAAAAATCTACCTCTATGCTATATTAAATTATCTATGACAACTTGTAACAATAAACGTTTCAACTAAACCGAAATCCTTCTCTTCAAATCTCACCCAGTTCAAATTGAGAGTTCAAATTGAAAGGCCGAACAGCTTAGTAAAAACTCCTCGATACTCACATCGTTATCATTTTGATTAATAAAATTAAGTGATTTATTTATTAAGTGTAAATTATATTTATGGAATAAAGTTAAAACAAAATTGAATTTAAAGAAGTGTTTTAGTTAAAAATATGGCCATAATACGATACCGCTGTCGTTTTGGTAAATAAAGTCTTGTTTTCAGTACTTCAATGTTGAATTATTTTCTCGTAATCACATTCATTTTATAAAATTCTTTGTAAAAGAATCATTAAAATATTGAGAAATGAATACGAGTGAATCTGTTTGTAAATGTTGTATGGAATCAAATGAAAAAACGCATTTTTTATTTGAGTGTATTTAGAAGAGTTTGATTTCGATGATTATTTGAAATAACTTAAACAAGATTGACAAAATTATTCATTTATTTTTTACAAAATGTATTTCGAAAAGAAAATTTTCCAAAAATTAGATTTATTTTTATAAACAAATTACATAATATGTACAATGTGAATTTTTATGTTTGATATATTTAGCATTAATAATGCTAGTCACCTGCTGTGGCTCAGTTGGTTAGAGATTGCTCGATCACGCAGGACTGGGTTCGATTCCCGGTCAGATCACAGTGAATTTGAGAATTATTCAATTCAAAGTTGTGATCGAAAACTGGGTGTTTGCGATGTCAATTCACATCATATCCTCTCCTCCCATCTTTCAGATCGTTTATTAATTGTGTTCAGCAACAGCGATTAGCCAACCGCTAGTACTGTTATAGCCTTATCCTTCTTTCCCTGCTACTCACTGTAAAAAAAAAAGTGAGTTTGAGCGACTGAGTATTAAAGAGTTCTCGTGGAAAAACTTCTGTTAAGATACCTCCATAAGGAGGCCATATGCTCCACATTGAGAGCGGACATGGATTTAAAAAATGCTATTTCTAACAAAATTTATACTTAAAACGGTATTCACCTAACTCACTCACGTCTACGCCGATGGTATTTTTTTGCTAGCCGAGATGACTTAATAATTAATTGAAACATTGCTTCGAAGATAAAATGATGCAAAAAGATCTACAAAAAAGAAAATAATGAAACCGAAGACAGAAAAACTTGCAAATGGTTTTTTGGTCAGATTGGCGCGAGCGAATTTTTATTTTTATAAACGAGAAAACAAATATAAACAAGAGTCACGTTGCGTGTCCTAGATTTGAATTCAAAATTATTTAAAAAAATCTCTCAGATTGAAGTAAGTTTGCGTCTTCCTTTCGATGCCTTTATTGGTGTAGTTTGTCGTTATTTATGTTAGAAGTAAGAACACAATGCAAAGTGAAAATTAGCAAAAAGCAATGTATTTTTTTTTAAAATATTGTTCTCAATAGCCTTTTTAGAAATCATTAAATAGTAATTAATACATTTGAATCGTTTAAATTATGTACATTCACACAAATTTTGTCACTAACGACCCGGGTTTCGCTTTTCGGCACCTTCAGGTGTTCAAGTGCACGGATGAACTTGAACTGACGTAAATGAATGTTTCGTGTTTATATAAGAAATAAATGTACAATCGAGTTTAAAGCCATTGCTGGAGAATTGCCCATGGGAATGTCTACAAATTTGAATGGTGAGTAGTTTTAAGAATTATATATATATATTTTTTGTTGGAAAAGGTTTTATGATTATATTTATATAGGGATAAAAGTGGGAATCCCGGCATATGTATCTGCTCATTTAAAATTGGAAGTCTGTTCAATTGCGCTCTGTTTATTTCTAATATTTCGGATCGTTAGTGACAAAATTTGTGTGAATGGACATTATTTGAACGATTGAAATTTAATAATGAAAATCCACCAAGCACCTTCAGTCAACATCTTTAATAGTAATACAGTTAAAATAAGTATAATTTACTTACGCACATGAAATCACAAAAGTCTGCTAGTACTTCATATCAATAAAATTGAATTACATATACATAGTTTAAAGCATTTTATCAAGCGGATATCAGAGATTATGTTGTCAAGAAAAAAAAAGTACTGCATATTCCAGGTTGATTTTTCTAACATGTATAAATAAGTTATACGTATGGAAAAATTGCTTAAAAAATATGTCTTCTACTACGCATGTTGACTATGCAAAACTAATGCTATATTAGCTGAACGACAAAGTATTTACCTTACCGATCGCATGGTTCCGGGTTGAAATCTTGCCATGTAACGATTTGCGGACTTCTTTAAAATATTAATTTATTTAATATAAGTGACTAAAATTTATCTGGTGTACAACTTCTGTCGGGTCCTACTCCTATGGCAGCGGCTAGCGTTGTTGTCTTCCGTGTCAGATCTCACGGGTTCGACTCCCAGTAAGAACAGCATTTTTTCGATTGATTTATCGATTTCTGTTTGAAGGCATGGAAGTGAAATCTAAAAATAGCACCCTCTGTTAAGAAACGTCCATTAGAAGGCCAAATGCTCCAAATACAGTTTTGATATCAAATATGTTTTTCATATTGTTAAAACTGTAACAAACTTAAATTTTTTCATATGCATAATATATATATCGACTGTGGAAAGGAAAAAGGACGTAACCTACAGTTTTTTTCAAAACAGCTTTTTTCGAAAATCACAATGTATCAAATTTGATACACGTTCTATCAAAAGGATGTATGCTGCAAATGTCGAATTAGCATCTAAATTTAGTTTTAAAGTTTGAAAAAAATGAGCTTATGAAAATTGAAATCAAGAAAAAAGACTGAAAAAAGGTTTTTCCTACACAATTTCTTTAATTAATATTAAATTACTTATAAAGTGGTTCACTGTCAATACTTGGTGGAATGGCATTATAAAAATAATGAAAGAATTTTTGAATCACGAGCATTATCAACTGAGTTGATAATGCTCGTGAGGAGCGAAACCGGTCCTGATCAAATAAAATTTTAAGTGGAAAAAGTACTAAAAATTCTTTTATTATTTTTATTAATATTAGATTATGTCAATTAAACACCAACTTAGACGTTTTCGTACACTTCAAGGTTGTGGATATTTCACTATTTCTATATGGCCTAAAATCATCAAAACACGTTTTTTGTGCCTCCTGTAAAATTTGATATGTGTGGGTTACGTACTTTTTCCTTTCCACAGTCGATATATATATATATATGATTATTATTTTATTTTCATCATTGACACTTGAAAACTTTGAAAAAAAATAGTTGCTTCATCATTTATGATAATGAAACCGCCCTTAGAGTAAATAGTTACGAAAAATTCTTTAGGGAAAACAGGAGTAGGTTTGTTATTTTTTATAAACCACAATGGTTTTTGTATTCTCTAAGCTAAGTAGATATCTAAAAAATACGAAGCCGATGTCTGTAGTTGTAAATTTCACGCTCGGATTTTTCCATTCATATTTTTCCACATCTTACAATAAATAAGAAAAATTTTATTTTTCTCGTCCACGCCGTTGTCTGCCGGAATGCCGGGTCTATTATTTCCGAATTCTTTGTTCGTGCAATATTTTTCGTTTCCTTAGATATTTTTTTGTATACTTGGCATATTGTTTACAATAAAAAAAACTAAAATAGTCTTTTGGAAATGAGAAACATCAAGTAAACTAATCTAATTAAGAAAACAAAATTCAACCCTTCACAGCCATTTTTAATTAATAAAATATCTAAAAAAACAATTTAAGAAACCAGCGAAATAAGGACGCAGTGAAAAAAAAACGTCTTTCAGTAGTAGGGCATCCAATCCCGGGATTCGGGATTCCGTTTAATTTTCTGATCCCAAAATCCCGGGATTGACATGGTCGCGATCCCGGAATTTCGGGATTGAGAAATTTTGAGTAAAACCCGAAAAGTGAGACGAAATTGTAAAATTGTGGGTATCAAATTCCTAGCTAAGCTAAAAAAAAAAACGAGGTTTTGGGACATTACAATTCCTCGGGATCCCGGGATTGAAAATTTATCAATCTCGAAATCCTGGGATTGGAAAAAGGCTCCGGGATTGGATACCCTATTCAGTACGTATTAATTTTCGAATTCAGTAATTATTCATATAAAGTTGACCAGAAAATAAATCCTTTGATTTTACTGAACAATTCGATGGACAATAATAAAATCTAAAATAAGTTTTTTTTTTTTAAATATATACTTTTTCAATTACTAAAAATTCTCATGTTGTGATCTTTTAACCTTTTAGCTGCCGTAGATAATTAATAGTAATTACCTAGTACGCCGGCTATAATTCAAAACTATTAATTTAATTAATTATTGACGAGATAACTCGTCTGTGGCAGCCATCGAGTTAAGGGTGAGTGTAGCATTATACAGCGACACATATAGAAGACAAATTATCAATTGAATTATTTAAAAACCTTTATGTAATTGATAAAATCTAGCCAAAACATCTATAGACACAGAAGTAGGCATTTTTTATTATTCTATTCGAATAACATTTATCTTTAAAAAATGAGCTAGAAGCCATTGGTGTGTTTAACTCAGCTATATAATGCAATATTTATTTTTGAAAATTTTATTAAACGTAAACAAAATCAAAAACTTGTGTCTTTGAATTTCTATCAATTATTTATGTAGCTTGTAAGTATTTCAATTTTGTTTATACGGTTGGTGTTCAATAGTTGTAGGTTTTATTTACAATAATACAGTTTTGCTAAAACCCCTCATGTAATTAATAATAAATATCAATTTAATTTTTCCTAATTTACCTTAAAAAATCCCATATTGCTTATCGATCTTCGAAACAATAGAGTCATATTTAATAAATGTTATATGGATTAGGATGTTAAAGTGGATAGCAAGATGTATTGTGTATCTCTTCTGAGCCAGTATATATAGCTGAGGAAAATTTATGTTTTAATATATGTAGTTCTGACGATGGCTAAAGCCGAAATAGCTATAAACTAACATTTTAAAAACCGTAGAACTAAAAAAGTTGCTATTTTTACTCTATTATAATGGAGTTCTACCAAGTAAAAGCCAATTCAATCAATTTATTTACGATACTCGTAATATGGATTAGGATGTTAAAGTGGATAGCAAGATGTATTGTGTATCTCTTCTGAGCCAGTATATATAGCAAAGAAAAATGTAAGTTTAAACATAGTTCTGTCGATGGCGAAAGCCAAAATAGCTGTTAACTAATATTATAAAAAAAAAATGTAGAACTTAATACGTTGCTATTTTTACGAATGCCAATTCGATCAATTTACTTACGACACTCGATGCTTAGCACCTCCAAAATCTCTCGAAAAAAAAAATACATAAACCTTCTCTAGTCTTTTTCCTATGCAAGGATCTAAGACGCAAAAGTTATTGTGATTCACACAAGCTGCCGTCACACAAAGCGAGCGCTGTGTATTTTATATTAGCCATTAGCGTATTGATGTTCAGAGGCCATCTGTGACACTCAAACTTGTCCGGGAAATCCCCCCGGCCGCCTGTTTTTCCCATTCGCCTCCTTCACAATAGGAAAACTCTTCGTTTTCTCGAAAGTTCGTCGCTGGGATGGTGTGAGATGGTTTCAGCTATACGCTACAAGGTGGTTTGATTTTATTGCCGGTTTTATACGAGAGACAATTGCAAGTAGTTGTATTGCCAATAAAACGATACACGCAAAAGAAATTATTTTCTATTTGATATTGCTAATTGCAAATCGTACAGCTGTTACATATTTTTTTGTTTGCTTTCAGATATTTTCTTTTAAATGTTGTAGATCTATTAATCTCTTATATAAAAATCACAAGACTTTCTCTTAAAGCGCAAAGTCTTCGCGAACAGCGGAGCGTTGCGTGCAGCGTGCATACTAAACACTCTTTGGACACTCAAACACTTTGCGTAGGATTTGTTTGATATGCATGCAGCACACAATGCCCCGCTTGAAACTATTCACAGACGCCTTATCCTTATTATTGCCTCCAATCCCGGAATCTCGGATCCTGAATCCTGGGTTTTTGGATTCGAAAATTCTGGGAAGAGATTTAAAAAAAGTCTCACGACTTTTCATTTTGGGTTTTTGAAACCGACAAAAGTTTGTTTGAAAAAGCCCAGGATTTGAAAATCACCGAGCAAAATTTTCTCAATCCCGAATTCATACAAGATTTTATGTTGAATGTTATATCCCGGAATTCCGGGATTGGAAAAAGCTAATCCTGGCGGTTACAAAAACGTTGTGAAATTTGAAAGGTTATTCTGACTGCTATTTCAAAGTCAACTATGCTATTTTATCTTTCAATTTTAAAATTGTGGGTGTTACATAAAGTACACTTCACGTTACACAATATTTTCAACTTTAAATATAATCTAGCATCTATTCCAGGAGAATTCAGGTAATATGTACCCGTAATATATGAAATAAAATAATTTATAGATACATCAATTACTATAAAAGCAATGTGTTGATTAAATTGCCATTAACTTGGTAGAAGAGTACTACGAAAAGGCTTCAAATAGAATAGTTTTTAGTGCTACCATAACTATGTTTCAACTTAATCATTTTTCCTCTCCATATCCATTTGGATGTCGTTCTACTTGATTTTGCTGCCAAGGGCTTGTATTTATAGATTAAAAATATAAGTATGATTTCTTAATATATTTTATTATCTAAGACGATTGAATCAATAGCAAGCTTTAATATCGTTATCTGAAATATTTAAAGAAATGAAATCACGAATTCTAATTTAGTTGAAAAAAATGTATATCTATTAAGTTTTATATTAAAAGTGGTCCAAAACTTTTCTAACTTTAAGTATTTAGGAACACTGGTGTCTTTAAGGTGACCTAATTCTTAATCGGCTAACTATAAGAGAATTACGTAAAGTTTTAGCCTATTAAAAATCTGGTGGATAGTAAACATAGTTATCAAAATAAGCATGTATCATGTTTGTGTATTTTATTTAACACAAATAGAAAGCAAAAAATTTACATAAAAATGAAAAAAATATTTAATTGTAGTTTTCTTACGAAATTTTCATCGTTTATATTCGTTTCAACAAAATTAAATTAAAATATTTGTTATTCTTATATCAACAATGAAAGTTTATTTTATGTGTAATATTTAAAAAAATGAATTTTATTTTAGTAGTAAAACTGATTTAAATTATTAAAAAAGGTTTTCAGTTTTAAAAAAAAGTCTTATCTAAAAAAGTAAATAATAAATGTTGCTTAGTAAAAAAACACCGGTGACGTTTCACACGAAAATTATGCATGAATCAAATTTAATCAATTCTGAAATGGGTGCCATTAGGTTTAATGGATTTATTGAGTATTTTAAAAGTGTCGTAATAAAAAAATATTAATAATGTATTGCCTTATAACGAACGCTTGTGAAATATTTCCAAAAAGTATTTGGCGAATTCATTGAGAAGAATAAAAAGAATATTACTTATTAGATTCGGGTAAATAAAAAAAATAGTCTATGAACAGTTATAGATATATGTTTATTTGGCATTAAAACAATTCAACGAAACTTTTTTTATTAGGTAGCTAATTTTATATAATAAAATAGATAACATACTTAGGAATAAGAGATTCAAAGGTATTCCTAATAAATATTAGTAGAATAAGAATAAAATAATGTTTTTTTTATATTATGTCTTTTCATCAAGTGCTGATAATGAAAACCTTTGAAAGTATTTCTTCTAACAAAGAGAAGTTGAGTCACTAAGCAATAATCAGATGACGTAAAGATATTTATTATTATTATCATGCCTGCTCCTAATGTGCAGCATTTAGACTCCTAATAGATCTCATCTTACCAAAAGTTTTTCTACGAGAACTGCTTATTAATCTTTTGATCAAAATCACTTTTTTGAAGATACTAGAAAAGTGGTAAGCAAACCACTCTCGCTACAACCAGATATTTTTAGAATTGGTAAGTAAAAAGAGAATTTTTAGACATCATAAACAGAAACCCATAAAAAAATTCTCTCCGTCCTGGAACTTGGACTCGCGAGAGAATACATTTCACTTATTAATAGCAAGGCGTCTTTCTTTAAAAGTTTTATATAATATGTTGGTGTTCCAAAATCATAAAGTAGAGCTAAAAAAAGCTCAACAGCGCTGGACTCACTGGCAGACGTAATTTTTTAAATGATGAAGTGAAAAAAAAAGGTTTTCGATTTCTTAACAATTGTAGAATTTGTATTTTTTTCAGATGGTGGAGCTAAAAAAAAGGTCTGTGACTTATCGATAATTGTGAAATCTATCAATTTGCCTGAAATATCTTAACTATCTACCTTTTCCAGCAATGATTTCAAGCAATTGTGGCATGATATTATGGTAAAAGATTAGTCCCGAGATCACAAACAGTGTCTGTAATTGGATGCCCTAGTCATGGCCATCAAAAACGATCAGATTTGTTGAATTTTTACTCATCCATCACGATTTTAATTGAAAAAAAAATACATTTTTGTCTTGAATGTCAACCTCTCTACACATGAATCAGTCATACAGTCTTTGAAGAAAAGAAACATATAATATTTCAATTACGGTTTTAGCCACGTAGATAAAAATTAGAAAACATTTATGTTTACAATTATGAGAATGCATTGTAAAGTCGATTCAGAGACGACGATATCAATGTTCTAAAATTGAAAATAATCTTCGAGCATTTAGAGAGTTTCTTTAAACGTTTGCTAAAGAAAATTTATATGTCAATAGGAAAATAGTAACTCATTGGTAATGAAAGTGACTTTTATATGAACTTAATTTGAAAAACTTTTTAAAAATCGCATTAATACGTTCGATTGACTGAACACCATTCAAAACAATTATTTCATAATCGGGCTCTTTAGAGGTGAACCGATTCAACTAATAAATTAAAATGGTAAAACTTTTTCCTATAACTTTTAAGTACAATCGTGTCTTTATTTGGTGTTTTGGTGGATTGCATATTTTTATTTCACGGAGGTAACACTATTGCAATGAAACCAAAGTTGCTTTACTTTTACGATACTTTAAGAATATTACAACGTATCTAACATTATTTTTTACAAAATATGACCTAGCTCATTTCACCTCTACCCTGACCCTTATTATATTGTCAATATCTTTGAAAAAACACTTATCATTTACTACCTACTACGCTATTCAACCACTACGCTACAGTAATAATTTGCTTTTTGATATATCGTTATCACATAAGACAAAATAAGTCAGCCTCCGTGGTTTTGTAGTAAATGTTATATCCAGGGGTGGGCTGGAGGGGGCTAGGAGGGGATCACGCGAGCCCCTTGTTAGATTTTACCACGGCCGGCGAGCCCTTTGTTAAATTAAGGGAAACACTATTCTCAGATCAAATTGGTACATAACTGCAATTTCTCACTTATATATATAATTATCTACGACAGCTTCCAGTATACACAGTGGTAAATTTTTAGCCATTTAGATTGATAAGTTTATGGTAAACTGCATATTGTTGCATATTATAAGTGTGTTAAGTAACAATCGTTTGCGTATTTAAGTATTGCATATGATTGATAAATTGCTTTGATATTAAGCGAGCCCCTTGTTAACGTATTAGCAGCCCACCGCTGGTTGTATCCTTCTGTGTCCAAATCCGCGTATGGTCAAAAGTAAATATAAATTTAATTTAGAGTACTAGGATGAACCTATCATTTTGAGTGTTTACTGATAATACCTAGTGGAAAGGCATTATATTTTAATTGATTGTCACTGATTCATATTTTGTACCATTTTTTGTAAATTCGTTTCAATACCAATTGTTTATTACACCTTCATTATTTCATTCTGGTTTGCGTAAATAACACTGTAACATTGTATTTTCTTATCAGTTGATAATGCCCGCCATGAACGAAAGCGGTACTGATCTTATTAAATAAAAGTTAGAATTAGTACAAATAAGTATTTTATGTATTGAAGGATGTATTTAAATACGTCTATATACCAAAGATAGCCAGTGTGTCAATCGTCAAGATATATTTAGTGGATCGAGGTCTTATAAAAAGGGTATTTATTGTTCTATCACGATATCAGTCGAAAGTCATTGATAATTTTATCGACTAGTCGTTAATAGAAAAAAAATGCAGCTACTCTTGGTAATGTAATATAATACATATAAACAGTATTCTTATATATTTTTTGAAACAGGCTGTGAAATGATAGCGTTTTAAATCAGGTAATGTGGCATTTGAGGCTTCTGAAAAGTTGGTAGCTTTCTAAAAAGCCTTCATCCACACAGGAGGCAGTTTCAATAGAGATGGATTGACCTCGGAATAAATTGGCAGCCTCTATCCGATAATACATAGTATCCTCTAGTCGTACAAAGCACAGTGGTATCAAATATAAAAACACCGTACACGCCCACAAAGCATTTCTTTTAAAATGTATGTTTCGATATCTTCTATCAGTGATGAAATCACTTTCTGATTGAAAAATAATTCAATGGTTTTTTGATAACCTTCCTGTTATTTTATTCACAGGATTTCAGTCAAATCATTGAGCTGTATTTTCTGTACTAACATCAACTATATGAACACATAGTGGAATGTTTCAACAGAAGTTATAAACGAATAAAATAAAGTCATTCAATAGCGAATATTTATAATACAAAGTTTAAAAACATTTTTTCAGATGTGAGAAATTGAACTTATCATATACAGTGGAACCCCCAATTACACTACTCCGAATTACGGGCTGGCTTAAATTATTCGCCGCAAATCCCCCAAATGAACGGTCGCATTCCATTGTCGTTGCTACGAGACGGCCGTCTGTGCGGTGCATACAGTCAAACGCTTTGCATTTTATCACTTAGTAACTAAATATTTTGTCCTAATTTTTTTTTTTTCAAAACTAAGGGATAGTTACTGAGTTTTGCATTTTTCGACAAAATCCCTAATTTTGTACGAGATTCACTCCTCCAATTAGGCTACTCAAAATATCACGGTTCCAACTTTAGTGTAAATGGGGATTTTACTGTATAATACATCCAAGACTTTGAATGCGAAAATGGTAAATAATGAATTATTCACATTTAAATAAATATTTAATGGATATTTTAAATAAAAAGAAAATGTAAGTAATTGTATATGAATATATTTTTTAGGGTGTTAACTGCAAATTTTTGATGAAAATTTTTTTCAAACTTGAAAGTTAAATTAAAATACTTATTCGGCATTTTCAGCTAACATCCTTTTGATAGAACGTGTATCACGTTGTCAACATTATTATTATTGAAAAAACTGTGGGTTACGTCTTTTTTCTTTTACACGGTCGATATACATCCAAGACTTTGTGTGCGGAAAGGATAAATAATGTAATTTTTCATATACAAATAAATTTTAAATGCTATTTGCATTACTCTTATCGTTTGTTGTTTTTCTATCATCCCCTCCTTAAATCCCATTTTTATTTGATTTTTATTATAATATATCAGAATAGTAAAAAAATTATTCGTACTTAAGTAAGCATTTGTGAAAAAAGTTGTCTGAGGATGCCTCTGAAAGGGGCCAATTTTGTAACACAATACTTGGAATAATCTAAGTTATTTTATTTTTTAATTAAACATTTTCAAGCAGTTCAATTCTATCAATTAATTAACTTTATTTACAAAAATATCTGTATAATATAAATTAAAATAAAAAAATGTCACAATTAAAAAACCTTACTGGAATAATTCTTAGATTAATTCAATCTTCACTATTGATTAATAATTCTTTACCGTAGCATGTTTCTGTAATTAAATATATAATACTGTACTTATAATATTTTTCATAGACTGTTTATTACAGATAAATTCAGAAATATTAAAGTTAATTATCACTGTGGGACGTAACAGTTTGGAAGAGTGATTTGCTTTAGATTTTCCATATATATATTTACTTAGTTGCTTATATTATGTATTGTGCTTAGAGCAAAGCTTCCTACCAAAGATGCCCTATATTCTATATTATGAAGATCCTTTACTTCCGGGTAATGTACAGCTGTTTCGCATCCTTTAAGTGTGTTATCCGTTTAAATATATGGCTATTCTTCCCTTTATCTGTTATATCGAATTTATAATATAATATTCAACGAGAAATATAATATTTTAGAATAGTATTTATAAACATATCGAATTTTTATTTTAAATATATGTAATTAATTATTTTTACTTCAACACAATTGTTATTTATGATGACATAATTTTTTTTTCACTTTTCTGAAGTTTGAGTTCCAAATTCGAATTCAAAATAAATAAATGAAATGTTGCAACGTGTTAAAACAAATGCATAAACTCTATACCGGTATGCTTTCCAATACAAACAAAACATTCCAATAAGTGTAGTATATTTAAAAATCGAATGTAGATGTTGTCTGTGGTACTGTATCGAATGGTTTGGTATTTTAAACTACTGTAAATATATGAAAACATATTTATTTAGATCTTATTATTAACATATGTAGAAAATTCTACACAGGTCGAACTTTTTTTTGTGAGTTTGTTGCAGTTTTTTTTGCATGTCTCATATTAAAAAAATATTATTAAATCGATTGATTGATTATCAAGATTTAATAAAATACTTAACTTATTTTGGCTGCACCATTTTCTTTCAATACTTTATAATTATAAAAACGAAACGTAAAACAATATTGAATCATATTATTAAAAGAATCAAGTAAAGGAACCATTAGTTTAAATCATTTATGCCGTATTAGAAGTTCATACGGAGAGACGTTGGAACTGGCTGGGTCACGTCCTGCGGATGCCTCCAGAAAGCCTTGATCTTGCCTACCTCTTCTTCCAATCGGTGGGATTTCGGTGTCCTGGATTATTGTCGGGTACTATCCATAGGATGTAGTCGGCGAAACTGAGGGATGCTGGCATGTCACAGGAGAAAGCAAAGCAATTATACTTCATATAGGAAACGAATATGATCAAAGAATAAAGAAGAAGAGGAAGTTAATATGCCACAAATTGAAATCGATTTTAATTTAGTCATTTGCTATTGTTGTAACGGTATTCCTTTCACATAACGTTAAATAAAATAATCACTTATAATGACTGTTTTAAAATCACTTTTTCAAGCGTCAGTTCAAGTTCATCCGTGCACTTGAACACCTGAAGATGTCGAAAGGCGAAACCCGGGTCGTTAGTGATAAAAATTGTGTGAATTTATATAATTTGAACGATTTTAGTTCAATCACTTTTTTGTTTAAAAAATCATATTTTATCAACACAACGAAAGAAGCTTTTATTTAGTATTTTTCAGTGTAAAATTCTAAAGCTTTACAATACAGAAAGTGTTACTACGTAATTGCGTTTTATGCTTACTTGAATTTTGTCATTACGACATGTCTTTTTCATTCCATCATGACATCATTCGTTTCAACTTTTCTCGACAACACTAACCTGGATAAAGTTTTATAGCAGAGGTTACCAACTGCTCACATTAATCAATTATACATGACACATAAATAAAACATTAATTTCATAGTATTGGTATAAATACACACGAAGAAGTCGCGTCTTGAATTTGGATTACTAGAAAGTATATAAAATCTATAATAGTTTCAAAAGAAACGCGTTTTAAGGAAAAATATCGAACAATATAAAAAGATTGTTTATATTTATTTATTATTTTTTAAATGATTTGTAATGTTAAATAAGACTTGAAAAACAATAAACAACAAATATAATTTCGAAACAAAAGCGTAGTATTTAATATTTTAAGAAACCAATAAGAAGTATAGTTCTTTTAGGTAATAAATATAATCCATAGCATAACTAAGAACGTTTTTTTATATAAATAATCGAAAACTTAGTGGTTACGTTCAAAGTAGACCTAGAAACTTTTATTGGCTGTGTATATATATGCCTTGGTACGATTGCTCAATAAATGTTTATTTATGTATTTTTTCATGGTTATTTGAGTTTATATTACTCTTTTAAAATCCTGATACCTATTCATATATAACTCTGAAATAAAGCGTAGAACACCTTTAATTCATATCTTTACTGAACACTAATTATAGGTTGAGTAACTAGCTAAACGCTCATTTTTATAAAACAATGTATGTTTAAATGATCAAAATATTATTAAATATCAAAAAAGTATATTTAACATTACCGCTTATAAAAACCAGGGTGCCAACTATTAATTTAATTAGTTATTGGCGAGATAACTAGTTTTTGGCCTGTTGAGCACGAAAAAATTTACGAGATGTCTCGTGGTAGTTAGTTATTTGGCAGTTGTGTGCAGTAAAATTTCAATCATCAATCAACTCAAAGAAGGAGTATATCAAAAAACCATGCCCAAGATTTCAAATGTTTGATTACATGAAAAAAACATATTTTTGTTATCCAGAACCCAGACTCATTTGATCGCTAAATCATTGGTACTCATTTTTATAGTTGTGCAGGAGTATGTAGACAATTTACTCAGATTAATTTTATTTAAAGTAAATTCAAATAAATAAATCCAGGATTTATAAACTGCAGTGCTTTTATTGCACAAAATCAAATATCGGAAAAACAGAAAGAATCTTAAAAACTAGACTTTCAGAACACACTTAAAAACACACATCAACCCTCGCCAACCATTTGATTTCAGAGAACCACGTGTTCAATGCGGATGAATGAATTAAAACGCTACACCCAAACACAGATGGACATGAATTGTTTCCCAATTTTGAATGAACAGATAAATCTGCCAAATTCCCACTCTTATGTCCTATATGAAGGTAAATATACATAATCATATTTATTTCCAGCAAACAAAATAAATACAATTCTTTAAATCACTCACCGTTTAAATTTGTAGGCATTGCCATGGGTTAATCCATTTCGCCAGCTATGGCATAAACTTAGTGATACATTTATCTATTATATAAATACGATACATTTATTCAATGGGTCTCCGGCAATGTCAGTTTATGTTCATCCGTGCACTTAAACGCCAAAAGATGCCGAAAAGCGAATCCCGGTCGTTAGTGACAAAACTTGTGTTAATTGTACATAATTTGAACAATTAAATTTACTTTTCGAATATATTGTGAAATGACATATTTCGCACAAATGCATGACTAGAATCACACCAATGAATTGAACTTTGTATGCCATATAAATATACCGTAATATAACGTCTAGATACATTTGATACGCCCTGCCATAAAATGTACGTTCAGTGAAAATGTCGATCTATGTTTGATTTCTGACGTCACGTCCCAGGGTATGTTTGGATAAACTGTTTAGATCGACTATAAATCGTGTTATCCGAAGCAGCGTAGCTCTTTGTGAGTGCAATATTCCTCTCCTCCTTCAGCCGGCCAAATGGCGTAGCTCAGCGTAGAACCTCCCCTCGGGAGTGTTTGCTGTAAGCGAAAAATATTAATATTCATCTGCAGAGCACAGGTTTTCACAGAAAATATTACTCGATAATCCAAAAATAATACGAAGCCAAATGAGCTTAACAATATTGTATACTCATCTTTTTTTTGTAACATCAGAAAATAATTAAAATAGCCTATCTTTCGGAATTGGTATTTTTCAGACGCTTCAACGTTAAACTAGATTTAACCACCATACATATATTCAACCCTTACTCGACTTATCTTATAATCACAACAGGATAATGCAGTATCAAAGATATCATAAGAACTCTTTTAAATGATTTGATAATTCGACTGTTTGTTATTGAAAAGCTTTTGTGAGTTGAATTGAAATCTTTTTGATATCGGTTCTTTAAATCGTTCAATTGTAAATACTCAACTCTCTTTATTTCAAGTCAAAGGCCCAACACTAACAGGTTTGTCAGTTTGTTTGTGACTCGTTGGGTATTTGCATTTTTAACTGTAATGATTTTTTTTTATATAAAATTATCCATATCATAAATATGTATCTGGTTAAATAGTTGTTATTCTTTTCATGGAAAATACAATATTTGTGCTGAATCCGTTACCGATTAGAAACATTTAAAGGGTTTCAACTTGCTCGGTTGCAAGATCAATGACTTGATTCCTGAATGTATATTTTCAACAAATGATTTTTTTAAATAATTTCGATGGATTCGGCGGTAACTTTGTGGAAGTTTATTTTAATGTAAAATATAAAATAACCTAGATTATTCCATATTTTTTTAATCGTGTGTGAATACTTTCTCATAATAAAAATTATTGATTTGTTAATCTATTTTATTCTCATAACTACGTTTCTGAAAAACAGTGCACGAAAAAATAATTCGCTTTATATTGTCGGGTCATATAGCAAAGTGGTTAGCGTTATTTGCTTCCGTGCTGGATTTTACGGGTTCGAATCCCAGTACGAATAGCATTTTTCGATTTCTGTTCGAAGGCGTGGGTGTTTGTGATGTCTAAAAATTCCCTCTTATCCTTCCCGATCCTTTAATTACTTGACACAGCGAGAGAGATTACTGAACTACTAGTTATGTCCTAGCTTTATCCTTATTACGCTCTTTAGCGACTGAGTAACAAATAGCTCACGTATAAAAAACTTATGATAAGATACCTCCATTAAGAGGCCATATTCTCAATATTAGGAGTGGACATGGATAAAAAAAAAGATACCTGAAACATAAAGCAGTAACATACTGTTGAATTTTTTCATCAGAAGTGCGTTCATAAGCTAGAAATTTAGATTGAACAAGGTTAAATAAACCTTTGTGATTGATATAAATGATGTGGTTTTTCTTAATAAAAACGTATTTTCATTTTCACCAAATATTCTCTAAAAATCAAATATAACAACATCACTAAATAACGACTGTTAGTGTCATTTATCATATATAAAGCATGTATTTCCTCTGGTTACATATTTGCATCATTTGTTGGATAAAGTCGACTGTCAAGTGCAGATGCTAAATCATAAATATGGATCCAAAAGCAATCTGACGAATTATATTTTACATGGATCGTCGATGTTTGTATTACAATTTTCTTTCAACGGACAACATTTATTCAAGTAAAAATTACACATGATTTTTGTTATAAAATTATGAAATAACAAACCGTGAATATGTCTTGTACAATATTGTAGTAGACAGTATCCAACACTGTCTTTTTATGCACGGAGACTATCCTATGAATTATCTACCCTACTCCAGTTTTGGGGATGTCATATATTTAAGACAATATATATGTCATGGTATGGTTATGCAGTAGCGTTTTTTTTTACATTTAAATGTCATTAATACATATTATAATAATAAACTTTCAATTGTATATATTATTATTTTTTACCATGTCCGCTTCCAATGTGGAGCATATGGACTCCTAATGGAGTTTATCTCAACAGTGTTTTTCTTAACATCTTATCTTAACAGAAGTGTTTCTTCGAGAACTGCTTGTTACTCAGTTGCTCAACTTCTCTTTTTCCAAAGAGGGTAGAAATAGAAGGAAAGGGCTAGGACAGGACTAGTGGTTAGCTAATCGCCCCGTTCATAGAATAGGATGGGTGTGAGGGGAGAATTCAAGACATCACATACATCCATGCCTTCAAACAGATATTCATAAATCGATTGAAAAATCAATTTATATAACTGTCCGTACCGGGATTTGAACCCGTGTCCTCCGTAACCGAAGCCAACAACGTTGACCACTCGGCCACACAGGCGGCAAATAAATAATAACTGAAATTATTTAATTGATTAATATTATACAGGTTTTGTTAAAATATTTTTTATCTCCAAATAAAAAAAATGACATTTCTTTTGACTTTACCTATTATATAAAAATAAATTTATCATATCGAGATTACTATAAATTAAAAGCTTTGTAAGAAAAAGCCATCTTTTGTGAATTATATCGCTTTTTGTGAAGAAATTTATCGCACGTTAGTGGTAATTTAAAAATAATTGACAGTGAAAGTGCGATGGAATATAAATCTTTCGCAAAACCTTTTTCGCGTGGAGTCCTCAGCAATGGTTCGCGATGAATCACTTTGAGATTAGTAGATATTTTGGAGGTTTATGAAAAATACAAATTAAGCGGTCACGATAATTTATTTAATTAGTAATTATTAACGGAAATGAATTAATTAACTTCTGTTATGGACTTCAAAGGATTAAAGATCTAATGCGTAATACTTAACTTTTGAACTGCCAATCACTCTGTTACTCTAGCAAGATTGTGAGATTAAAAATAAATTTAAATGACCACTTGAAATTTATAATTCTTTTTAATGATTTGTTGGATGTGTTAAATATTTTAGTTTGTTTGTATTTTAGAATCACTTATAATGTAATCGGTAATTTCTTTTCAATGTTAATTGTTGTTTACACCTGTATTTTAATTTGTTTTTGTATAAATAGAATTGTTAAATTATATTTATTATCAGTTAACAATGCTCGCAATGAGCGAAACCGGTCCTGACCTTTTAAATATAGTGGAATAAAGTGCAAATGAATATTGTGTTTTTATTAATAAAACGACTTTTCACCAAGTATTGACAGTGAATAAATACCCTAAAAGTGAAAAAGGTGACATTTGAAAATTGTTACAAAGAAAAGGTACTACATTATTGATTGTGTTACTCGTTCAGATATTTCGTTTTAAGTTTTCGGCAAGGAAAAGAACAAATAGCATTCATTTTCACAAATGTATGAGAATCGTGCAAAAAATGTTTGGGAATATTACGCTTTCATCGTGCTTCTGAGGTTGATTTATATGTATAGAAGGATGTTCAGCATCGAAGAGTTTCAGCACGGCTGTGTAGATGAAATGCACGGCAAAATACGTGATATGGAGTTAGTAAGTGGATGGATACGATAGGTAAGTGTTGTTTTTGAAGTGAGACCACGTGCTGCTGTCTAATTAGATGTTTGCCCACGGCGACAAAATGTAGCGACATAGAAAAACGTGATCTCAACATTACATTGTGAGCTTTTTGTTTTATCGAAAAGCTCTAACTTAAGTTGCAAAAACAGTTATTTAGTAAGAATTATCAAACACTGTGGATAATTATTTATGTATTTGATTGAATTAGCATTTAATTGGTAGAACCTCATTGTAATAAGGCAAAAAAACAAAATATTTAGTTCTACTTAAAAAATATAATTGATAATCTTATTAAAATTGTTTTAGTATCATACATCGTCAAAATAAACTTAATGTGTTTTTTTCGCTTATACAACAATTTTTTTAACTATAGAAACGTTTAATTTTTTAGTACTATTAACAATGTAGATTTTTTATTTCAAGTAAATAGCAATAAAAAAACGATTTAAACAACTAGCTAACATTTCCTAAGAATAAACGAGTGTCTTTATTGTAACCAAATTCTACAAACGGTTGGGCTATTAAATTTATTTCCCGAGAAAATTTCTTCACCCAGCACAAGTAATTAAAACTGTATTTAGTTACATTATTTGTATCTCACCATTTCACGTGCCAAGTAGAAAGGTTATATCCCACTCTTCATTTCTTTATTATGTATATTTAAAATAAAAATAGAATGTGTTGGTACAATATACAAGAAGAATGGAAGACCCTTCTCTTAGAAGCGAAACATGTGTCGCGCCGCGTATAACAAATAGTGGAAAAACAAAATTATCAAATATATGTTTATAGTAATAAAATAACGTTTAATATGATTTTCTGTGTCGGATAGAAGTCAATATTTAAAGTAATATCAATAATAACGTTATCAAATTTGAATAGTTCAAATTATGTACACTCCCACAGATTTTGTCACTAACGACCCGGGTTTCGCCTTTCGGCATCTTCAGGCGTTCAAGCGCACGGATGAACTTGAACAGACGCTTAGTAAATGGATGTTTCGTGTTTATATATTAAATAAATGTATCACTGTGTACATAATTTGAAAGATTCAAATTTAATATTGAAATTCCACCAAGCACCTTCAGTCGAAATCTTAAATAATAACGTTATCGTTTTTTAAATTCAATTTTAACAAACATCTGCATTTCAATTACAATGTATGTACATAAATAAACTGCTTATTCATCAACCGAAATAATATAGTGTTAATCTTAATATCTTGACCTACACGCCAAGCAACGCAATGGTGCGTTCTTACATCAAGTTAAATGTTCAAAATCTCTTGCAAATTTCTCTAAAGTTCTAATTTGAATAGTTATGAAACAGCGGCTGATGGCGAAGCGTATATCCATGGACATAGTTTAATATAGTAGAGCAAAATTTATTGCTCAGACAAAGAGCGACAGGCGGGACAGGAAGAGCGCGTGCCTACCGGAACGTCTATATTATAGTCCCTCTGCTTGGGTGAACTTTCCGTCAAAAGCTGCGACTCTGCCAGCGAAAGCTCTACGGCGCCGCGACGTCACTTCTCCCGAATGTAGTTCAAGTGATTCGAACGGGGCGGCCGATTGGTCCAATTACTTTTCGTCTCGGAACAGTAGAAAATTACGGCAATTTACCGGAAATGTTTTCTGGAGGATATTAATTTCTACGATTATTAAGAGAAATCACGTTTAAGGTGTTCACTGTTAATACTTGGTAGAATGGCTTTATAATAAAAATAATAAAACATTTTTAAGTACTTTTTTCCATATAAAATTTATTGGATCAGGACCGGTTTCGCTCATTGTGAGCATTGTCAACTGATAAGAAATACAATGAAACAGTGATATTTATACAAAAGTCAAGTAAGAAAAACAAGGTATGACAAACAATTGGTATTACAACTAAGCAAATAAATTGAAGCAAAATACAAGAAAAATAAACTTTAAATAAAAAGTTGAAGACCTCTTAGCAATGCAAACTATTACATAAAAAATCAATTAAGTATGAATTATCATTATCAGTTGACAATGCTAACAATGAGCGAAACCGGTCCTGATCCAATAAATTGTATGTGGAAAAAGTACTAAAAATGTTTTATTATTTTTATTAGGAGAAATGTCAATTCTTAAAAAAACTCACGTTATATGCCGACAAGAGACATTCATTAGCGATATTTGAGAAAATAAATATATAACATAATTGAAAGCTTACAATTACTTTTTTTGACGTTACAAACACGATAAATCGATCGAAAAATGCTGTTCGTACTGGGACTCGAACCCGTGGGATCCGGCACAGAAGCCAACAACGCTAACCGCACAGTAAAATAACACTGTAATATTTTATTCTCTTATCAGTTGATAATACTCGGCATGAGCGAAACCAGTGAAAAAATGCAACTAGTACAGTTTTTGAATATAATGCATTTCCACCAAGTATTGACAGTGAAGACAACACGCTAAAAGTGATTGTATTTCGCAAAGGACTGTGACAGCATCGAATAACTCTTAAAAAGTGTATGTATTGTATACATATTATGTATCTGTTTCTCTTTGTACGTTTATATTAAATGAATAAATTAATGGTGATAAAGTAAAAAAAAACTTGCTTTGTGTGAATTTTAAAAGCAAATTTTCCTTTTTTATACATTTTTATGCGATATTTTGATTTTTGAAACCAACTTACCAAATTGATTTTTTATACGCACTAATGTTTGGAACCAATGTATCGTTTTGAAAAAGGATTGTGTATATATTCCAGAGCTGTAGAGTGGTGTTAAAAAAAGACGACTCTGAGAATTTTTAAAAATAATTTCATTTTAACTTATATATACATATGTATTCCATCAGATCATTTTTAGTCAGCCAAGCATGCAAAAACTTTCGACTATTTTGTTTGAATACACATCATTAAATATATTTTTCAAAAACAAAATTGAACCACTCATTTTTCACGACTCCGACTCCGACTCTAAATCTAACTCCGACTCCACAGCCCTGGTATATTCAACTGAATTCTAGATTAAAAATCATTTATATGTGACCTATATCTGAAAACTCTAAAGTAATGAACATTCTGCAATAAAAATAGAGACGGTATATTGCAACCGCGCGTTCATAAATGCAAGCTCAGTGTAAATATACAGTTGACGGTTGAAAATTTGTTTGCTCTCTCAAAATGTCGAATGTGAAATTAAGATATGCATACTTAATTCAGGAAAGAGCTTCCCGGTTCTGCCGAGAGGTTCCGCTGCACTTTGGTTTGGATTTCATTTGAACTGTCGAATATTTGAATACTCCGATATCTTCCAGTGCAGTGTTCCGCAACCTTTTTGCTACCACGGATCCCCACATAACGATTGAAGTTTTGCGGACCAACTGTGAAATTTTAACTAAAAGTTACTGGAATATTAGATATTTATAAACAATATATTAAAACTCTGATACTTTGTAATTCCACCTTTATTTACCTAAGAAAAAAAAATAGAAAATTATAAGAATTTATAGATTGGTCAGTCTTGATCCTAATGAATAAATATGTGTTTTGCAAAAATGACGATGAACATATTAACAATTATTGAAAAAAAAAAAAATACGTAAAGTAACATGTTGTAATTGATTGAGCAAATCATAATGGTTAAGTATGCAATGTAATGAAAAGGCTAATAAATATAAATATAACATATGCACTACGTTAACAATTGTTTTAACAGAGACACGTTGAAATGGATTGAAAACACGATCATTAGTTTTATAATGTTCCTATAATAGTAGACCCATTAAAATGCTTTTAACGTTATTTGCCAAACAGTGCTATTAGTTTAAGAGGTATTTCATTTGCGCTGATACAGTATTGATATTATTGTCCAATAAATAAACGACGAAGCAATATTGTCTATTGTCAATAATAGCAACTGCAGCAAGACATGTTTTATATTATTTCTAAATTCAGATTATTGTAAACACGTTTTTTTAAATCTGTGTTATAAGCACACAACAAAGACATCCAACCTCAGACCCCTTTTTAAAATCTTTTTAAATATCATTAATTTTAATACAAATAACTGACGTTACAGCTAACGGCCAAGGCATCATATTTCTATTTCATAAACCACATTTGCTTAATATCAATTCGAATAGAAAATATATCACAAACCTCCATGTCCAAAATCTTAAATTAATTGAAATATATTTTTATCCTGCCTTTAAAAATAAACGATTTATTATTGATAAAATATATGGTAGTAAATCAGGAAGAAATTAGATTGTAAGCTTGATTTTTTACACATTATAGTAAATAAGAAAATCCCATGATCAGTAATAAGACAATACCGGGATTGGATGTCCTACACACAACTATTTCATATCGATTTATTTGTTTATAATGTTGTTTTATTCCAACGGGTACAAAGTGATTGTAAGTGGGTGAAACAATACGCATTTTATCAAAATGTTATAATATGTTAAGTGTTGTTATTATTCAAAGAGTTGTGAATTTTGAAAGTTTTTTTAATGAAGTCGCAAATTAATAAATAAATAAACTAAGATTTGATGACGCAGTAACAAGAGCAACGAAGAAAGACCCCAACAGAAACCACTTACTGGTACTTAATCAAAAGTTGTTCGATTATCTTGCCAGCGTAATATGAATTGTAAATAGTTTGCCGTGTGAAAATATCAGACTTGCTTACTTAAATAAAGTTGCGCTAAAGCTTCAAACGTTCAAGTATTTTGAGGAGCTTTTTTACATCTAATTTTGGGTCTAAACACTCTAAGCATAACGATTTTCTGTCGCTAGTCTCATTTATTGTCTATGATATAAATTTTGGATGAGAAAATATTTAATGCTATTTTTGATCGACTCCGTAGTCCAGTAGTCAATGCTTGTGTATCGGTTGCATAATTAAAGGTCACTCAGATAGTATTTTCTTTCATAAGTAATAAATTAATAGATTTGACACAAGTCTGTTCTAAATTAGATATTTTCCACATTGAGAAGCATCTAAAGAAAAGAAGCAAATCATTTGTTATTTTAATAAAAGATTTTTAGTACTTTTTCCGCATAAAATTTATTTGATCAGGACCGGTTTCGCTCATCGCGAGCATTATCAACTGATAGGAAAAATATATAAACGGTGCTATTTATACAAATTAAATTGAAATAAAAGGTGTAAGCAACTACTAACAATGAAAAGGATTTACAAATTGCATTATAATTACACAAACTTAAAATGCTTAACACCTATAACATACAATTAAAAAATCATCAATAAATATAAGTGTCAAATGATGTCAATTATAAACCCAATTAAAATTTGGGAAATTTTTAATAGTTTTTAGTAGTTTTTTACACCTTTTATTTCAATTTAACTTGTATAAATAGCACTGTTTATATATTTTTCTTATCAGTTGATAATGCTCGCGATGAGCGAAATCGGTCCTGATCAAATCAATTTTATGTCGAAAAAGTACTAAAAATCTTTTATTATTTTTATTATAATGCCATTCTACCAAGTATTGACAGTGAACACCTTAAAAGTGATCATTTGTTATTTGTTCTTGTTTTAAAAAATTCTATTGTAATGCTCTATTTGGAATCTGAACACTTCGTGACCCGAGGTTTTTGATGAAATTTTTAATTCATTGCATCAAACCACTCAAAACTGATAAAAGTTGTCACGTGTTTTAAGAAAATTAACGACGATACGTGATGTTCAATTGTGAGTAAAAACGCTCGACAAAACGCAATAAGCTGTAACCCACTTTTTACAATTGGCGTGTTACGGCATATTGCTGTTAGTCGAACAATAAATTACTTTAATAGTGAACTGTAGGCAACATCATTTTTTCTTCACTGACAAAAAATACTTTCCAAATAAAAGGATTCGTAATATAGAAAAGTATTACCGTAAAAAATAAGATATACTAGTTATAATACAAGGCATTGTTCAGATAAATGACATTATACTATGATTGAGAAGAAATCATTAATTTGGAAGTCGTACAAACAAGTATTACTTTACACAAAAGGGTCCTTCACAAACTGAAATATCTTGTTTCTATATTTCATTTAATATAATAATTAATTTCATTATGTTGATTAACTTTGAGTATTATAAGAATTACGCATTTCTTTGGTTTCCCGAGTTATTCAATATTTGTCTGAAATATTGTATAATAAGTACTCTAATGAATTTCTCATTTTTTTTTCTCAACCAGTGAAACTGGTGGTAACTTTAAAAAACTGCCGTAAACTCTAAGCCGGTATTTCCCAACGTGGGGCGTATGCCCCACTGGAAGGCAATTTCAATGTTTGAGGGAGCAATGTGCAAATCATTAATATTTGTTACATTTTTTACAGACAAAATTATCAATTATGACAAATTTAGCTCACAAATTACTGTTGTCATTCCTATCATATTTAGTAAAATTTGTTATTGAAAAAAAGGAAGCGTGGATATCACAAACCGTTGAGATTTACTATTAAATTGACCAAATTAGAGATGTACCATTTTAACTTGACTGTGGTAGAACTCAGAACTAAAATTGTCACCCTAGGACGTGTTGACTATGGCAATGTTAACACCTCCATGCCCATGATGCAATCGTAAATAGTTGAGCCATTAAGTCATTCAATATTTCTCTTAATATTGTCAATAAGTATCATTTTAGGTATTCTAGCATATATACATTTTTAAAATTATTTTTTAACTGCTAACTAAGGTTTAAACACTGTCATTAAACAGTGAAACTGAGATGCCATCATGGCAGGGAACGTGATTTTTTAGGATGGCATGTTACGGGTTAATGATGCGATAGTGGCGCCCTCGCGGGCAGTCAAGTTACACTGGTACATCTATAGTACGTCAACTAAAAACTCTTTGCAATTCACATCAACTTCAAGGTTCGCACTTATTTTAATGTTATTTTTTTACGTGTCTCATAAGATGTGTTAGGAACGAATGTGTTTACTTAGGAAACTTAAATTTAAAATAGTTTTGACTATATCCATTTTTTATCTGAAGCAATTATTTTTTTACGAATTTGGTTGGGGACATGTAGATTTTTGAAGTGTCGAAGTGGGGCGCGGCACAAATAAGATTGGGAAACACTGCTCTAAAATCTAGAGTTCTGAAACATAGTGAAAAGAAGGAATCCCCTGTTCTAGATAAAACATTTTTCAAACTTTTTCAATTACATATGCAGAAAACTCAAGTTGAACTGTTTTATTCCACTTTGCTTAAAAGGTCAGGGCCGGTTTCGCTCATTGCGAGCATTGTCAATCAATGATCGCAATGAGCGAAACCGGTCCTGAACTTTTAAATAAAGTGGAATAAAGTACAAAAGAATATTGTGTTTTTATTTATAAAACATTTTATTTTATTTGTTCTTATATTTTTCAAATATTACAGTGGTTAATATTAATAATCAGGGAAACTATATTTATTTTGATTGAATTGTATGTACGCCTTCATATTGTAAATTTAATATTTTTGTCATTGAAGACGAAAAAAAAATAAATCTTTTATTAAATGATACCGATGATAGCAATAAAATATAAAAGTCTTTTTTTCGCAGCTGAATTTTACGGAGATTACTTGATAAAAAAAAATCACAATTTCGCAAGATTGATGACTTTTACCACATAAAAATGATACATAAAAAGTGAAAGATTTCGAAGAGCGTTTCGTTTTTTTGGCTATCCATAAAATTTATAAGTTTCCACATACGTGAGACGATAAGCTATCCATAAAAATATTACCATAAACATTGATAAGCCGTAATACGGCGCGCGTTTTTTGAGCTGCCGACTTACGTGGACCCCGACTTAAGCCTTAAGATTTCCTTCGTGACAATACATTGTTGACAACCGTAGCTTAACCAGACTGTCAGAACTAAAATAGGATACGAAAAAATATTTCTTGTCCTACGGGAATTTTCCAATACCGTTCATAGCTATTTAAACATTACGTAATCGTCACAAATATTAACTATAGTTAAACACAAGTTCGTACAATGAAAAACTTGTCTACTAAATAGCATAATTACGATGTAAAACATCTATCTATACAAAATATTTTTTACTAAAATTGTTAGTTATTAATTCGTTTAACTTTGGGTGGGGTAAAAATTGAAAGAAATAGCTAGCAAATGACTTTAAAACCCTCCAGAGACGAGAGCTTTTTTTCGAAAAATTTTTTTTTTTTTAAAACCATATTGAAGTCACAATTATCGTTTATTAAAAAAATAAAAGTTAATGACCATAAATTTTCCGATATTTAAATTACTAGTAATTAGTTCGAGTATTAGCTCATAAACATTTTATAATAGTTTTTAACCGCTGATATTTCTACATACATTGTGTATGCAATTATGGATAATTAAATTTTCCAATAATACTAAAATGACATTGTATTCATAAAAATAGCAAAATATTTCAAATCAGAATAGGTAGTTTATTATTATTTAATAAATTTGAGTAATGGATACATAATTTTATTAAATATTTTGTGGAAAGTTTTAATTGTAATACATAGGTCAACATTAATTAGTATTCAAAAATGTTTTTATTCTTTGTGTGTAGTAAAAACTCACAATTCGTTAACTATTTAACTATTTTAATAAAAAAATTACAAATCGGACAAATTTCATTAAGCTAGTTTATTTTTAACAGACGCAAAAGCCAAATTTGATTTGCTAAACGCAATGCATGAAAATAACATTTATATCGACAGTGGAAAAGAAAAACGACGTAACCCACAGTTTTTTCAAAACAGCTTTTTTTCGATAATCACAATGTATCCATACACGTTATATCAAAAGGATGTAAGCTGCAAATGATGAATTAGTATCTAAATTTAGCTTTTAAGTTTGAAAAAAGATGGTCTTATGAAAATTGAAACCATGAGGAAAGACTGAAAAAAAAGTTTTTCTTAGACAATTTCTTAAATTAATTTTAGATTATGTCAATTAAACACCAGTATAGAAGTCTCTGTGCACATCAAGGTAGTGTTTACTTCATAATTTTCATATAGCCGAAAATCATCAAAACACGTTTTTTGTACGTCCTGTAAAATTTGTAATCTGTGGGTTACGTCCTTTTTCCTTTTCACAGTCGATATGTTAATAACGTAATCATTTTATGGAGGATACATTTTTTTACGGTCACTAGATTGTCCAAGTAAACTACAATAATTCTGTATAAACATTGAATTAACATTCAAAATAACTGAAACAGTTTTTTTATTAGAAAGATATTTTTTTTATGTTTTTGATCATTTAAGAGCATAAAAACATAATGTACAAAAGCTTTATGTTGGTACGTAAGTGGAAAACATATTTGAAAACTTTCTTTTCATCATTCCGGTATTTTTAATAATATTGGATGAATTTTTAATTATATGTTAGATGTGTTAAATTTTTTATTTTTGTGTTTTTTTAGAATCACTTATAATGTAATTGGTAATTTCTTTTCAATGTCAATTGTATTTTTGTATAAATAGCATTGTTAAATTATATTTCTTATCAGTTGACAATGCTCGCAATGAGCGAAACAGGTCCTGACCAATTAAATAAGGTGGAATGTAGTACAAAGTAATATTGTGTTTTTATTAATATAATGCCTTTCCACCAAGTATTTACAGTGAACACCCTAAAAGTGATTTTAGTAAAAGTCTTGTTCCATTATAAGATTTGAAAAATATTTTTTTACACACCGTTATATTTTTGAAAAAAAAAATGAAGCTCGAGACATCTGTATTCAAAGTTGAGCGCAGCTTTTTTTAAAAACGCTTTTTCTAAAACGACTTGCTGTTGGTTGTTTGTCGATTGTAGACACATCTACGCCAAACGTAGAAGCGTGCAAAAGCTTTTTTCTTCGTGTCGAGAATTCTTCATATAACCGCTATCTTCGTAGTCAGCTAACTACTCTAGGCCACTTCTTCTGCTCAAACGTGTCGGTGGGATGTCATCGAAACTAGAAATTGTAGAGCTTTCGAATGCGATGTACAAAAGCTGGACGAATATCAAAGCTAGATAGAAAATTTTTCAAAAAATGAAACGTCTGTTTATAAGTTACAATGTAAGCAGATATAAAAGTTTTTGATTAAAATTCTTTTACAAAACGTAAACGTAAACGTAAATCTTATGTGAATTCACTCTTTTTTACTCTATTGAAAATAAACATGTAGTTATAATTTAAGATTTAGACTGAAGGTGCTTGGTAGAATTTCAATATTAAATTTGAATCATTCAAATTATGTACATTCGCACATATTTTTTCACTAACGACCAACAAACAAAAATAAATATAATTCTTAAAATTACTCAACATTCAAATCTGCGGGCGTTCCCACGGGCTAATCTTTTTCGCCTGCAATGGCTTTAAGCTCAATGATAATGCATGATTTAAACATTCATTTAATAAGCGTCAGTTCAAGTTCATCTATGCACTTGAACGCTTGAAGATGTCGAAAGAGGAAACCCGGGTCGTTAATGACAAAATCTGTGTGAATGTGCGTAATTTGAACGATTCAAATTTATACAAGTAGTTACTTGAAATATTAAGTATAACCAAAATTAGTATTTGGAAAATAATAACATCTACGACAAAAGTACTTATAGTAGGTTCCATATCTAATTAAAAACATGTATAAATTATCCACTTTTATCAATCTGTATCTAAAGTAATCTCAAATATTTTATTCATGTCTTCCAAACTTGTTAGAAAATAGTAAAATTTGAACGATATATGTATGTATATTTGCCAGTGAATCTAAACCGAGCACAATAATTCGATGGTATGAATAAAAGTTATATTAATATATCTCAAATGTATTCATTAACACAAATTGAACATTAATCCCAATGTACGTATATTTATTTATCAAAAAAAAAAGTATTTGATAGAAGGGTTTTAAAACCCAACAAAACGATGTCGTCATTTTAAAATGCAGCAAAACCTCATCATTATACTTAGAACACAAAAGCATTGTAATAATTTGCGTTGGTGAGACATCATATATATTATTTTCTAGCACCACAGTACAGCCTGTATCGATGTTCATTGCTGACGTATATGGCACCTATAACAATTATACAATTATAGCATACTTGATGGCTGGTCGTTAACTTTCATGTTTATTGTTTCGTTTAACGACTTTTCCCTGTTTCCGTCACTCAGTCACTTCGACGTTGCCGCCACGAAACGTGCTGTTTGTATTGCACGGAGTGAGCCTGTTTTCGGTAAGATTCTATTTTACAGAGGGCGCCGTCAATATCCGTAACTAGATTTTGAAACTATTTCTGTCTGGCGTGTACATTAATTTACCGAAAGCTTAAAATAAAATAGTAACAATCATTTAAGATTTCGACTGAAGGTGCTTGGTGGAATTTCAATATTAAATTTGAATCATTCAAATTATGTACACTCCCACAGATTTTGTCACTAACGACTCGGGTTTCGCCTTTCGGCATCTTCAGGCGTTCAAGCGCACGGATGAACTTGAACTACTTGTCAGTTCAAGTTCATCCGTGCGCTTGAACGCCGGAAGATGCCGAAAGGCGAAACCCGGGTCGTTAGTGACAATATATGTGGGAGTGTACATAATTTGAATGATTCAAATTTAGTAACAATCATACTTGTACGTAAGAGAATATGTTTTAATTATTTCTCACACAAAATTGGTTGAATGGCATCTAAGCTTAAAACCTTATCTTGAATCCTTATCTTGTTTTATAAATATACAGAAGACAAAATAAAGTAATTAATGAATATTCTAACAAGTTAATATTTAAAAGGTATAGATCAGGGGGGGAAACTTTTGGGATTGAGGGCCAAAGGTCTTTCTTGATGTCATCGAAGAGGACCGACAGACCGACAGATAGACAGACGACCGTACGTACAAACCTTATCGACTATTAATATAAAGATGTATATAATGTTTAACCGTTGCATCAGATAATATATTTTTTTAAACGGCCCAGTTTTGCCGTTGACTATGCGAGAATTTCTTTTTTTACTTTTGTTTTGGATCCTGCTGACTTATCTTATGTCTATGATGACAAGACACAAAATAAAATGTTGAAAACTAATCTTTTTGATTTGCCAACTACTGGATGCAGCAGTTTCATAATAAATTCAGAAAATTCTACATGCCTATATCTGTTTATATACGCAAATTTAATTAATAATATATATTTTGGTACACCTGAAACTACTCGAGTATACTCGAGTATTTTAAAATTTTACTACTCGATACTCGAGTATTTGAAATGTCGAATAATTGGATTCTCCTATACACAAAATTTTTAGGACATGTGTTTAAATTGGTGTTTTTTTTTGTTGGTTCATTATATTTAAATTTATTTAAATACAACTAAAAGCTTCAAATCAAAATCTAAACATTCATCTTGTTCAGTTTTGTGTTTGGTGTTATGTATTGTCAAGCATTATTTTTATTCTAAACTCATCACGGAAGGCATTTATGAAAATAATCCGTCTACAAAGCGTCCAAAGAAATTTATAAATAATTTGACAATGAATGACCTCAAGAACTTGTTGAGTGTAACACGAACTTATATCTGGACGAAAAAAAAATGTTATCATCTTTGAAAAAAATTCTCGGCAAAAAGAAATAATCCATGAATATTTTAAATTTATGGAAATCAAAGGATTTAAATCGAAAAGTGTTTGTGATCAAAAGATAGCAGAACTGTGAATTTATTGCCTATTCAAGTCATAGTTGGAATTGAAATCGATTCAGCGGTTTTAGTGATTTTTATCATAATTGTCAAAGCCTGGTTGCTTAAAAAATGTGCAGAATTGCAAATTGAATAAAAATTAAGTCACATTTTTAAATCGTTTTTTATTAAATTATTTAAGCCTCGTTATAAAGATTCTTAGTAGTAATAAATCACCTAGAAAGAAAAGAAATTTTACAAAGCTTAAAAAATATTCTCTGTTTGTTTAGTTGTAGACCTAGATAAGATATGATGAAACATACACATCGCATATTGAGTCTCTATCAAAAAAGGAAGAGTAGAAAGGCTTTTATTGCTTAAACGAAATGTTCTTATAAATTTAAACATTAGCTAATTTCAATTGTGATCATAGGTTCCATTTTTCCGATGATTCAGAGACACTCGATTTAATCAACTTGTACAATGTCAAAAGGGTAAAATAGCAACGTATTTAGTTCTACATTTTTTTACGATATTAGTTAATAGCTATTTCAGCGTGCGCCATTGTCAGAATGGTTTATGTTTAAACTTACATTTTCTCAGCTATATATACCGGCTCAGAAGAGATACACAATACATTTTGTTATTCACTCTGACATCCTAATTCATATTAAAATGATAGTATTATATTTTTTAAATATGACTTTAATGTTTCGAAGAAATATATACAATATGGGATTTTTAAAGGTAAATTAGGCTAAATTAAAATGATATTTATTATTAGTATTTAGTATTAGGGGTTTTAGCAACGATGACGGATTGGTAATTGTTTGTTCGTTTAAGATGTCTTGTTAATGCCTATTAATTTCAATTTGTTATAGTAGATTTACTTTTGGACCTTTATTACAATGATGTAAAATGGCGTTGAATTAAAATTTGTGTTATGAGATTCTGTAATAAAATGGTTTGCAAAATTGTGAGTCTGATATTTTATTTGTACTAAGTTGTCTGATTTTCTACCATTTCCGGGTGTAGTCAATTACATTATCGTTGAATGGATTTATATTTTGGTTAACTGTAGCAATATTTAGGTGCCGTATTCTGCACATTGGCCAATTATACTGAACATTATTAATGATTGAACTTGTTTTTTATTGTAATCAATAGTGGTAGAAGCAGTATTTTTTAAAAATAGCGAATGATTTTTCCAGAGTTTAATGCAATTTCGTTGTCATTGAAAACCATAAGAAAATGATCATAAAATTGTATGAAAGGTATCATGTCCAATATTTTATCTTTAATAAAACATCTTCGTTCTTAATAAGTGGTTCAATACATTTGACATCATATTAATAAAAGCACAATATTCCATTGCACTTTATTGCACTTTATTTAAAATGTCAGGACCGTTTACGCTCCTTGCAAACATTGTCAGTTGAAAATGCTCACAATGAACGAAACCGGTTCTGACCTTTGAAATAAAGTGAAATAAAGTACAAATGAATATTGTGTTTTTATAAATATAATGACTTTCCACCAAGTATTGACAGTTAACACCCTTAAAGTGACATTTGACATCGTTGAAATCTAATGTAAATTCAAGATTTACACGTCGAAGAGTATTTGAAATGTCTTCGAAAGTGCTGTCTTAGTAACTGTCTCAAAACTTTTATGGTTTGAAAGTTCGCATTACGACATAGTTGCAAAGCTTTACAATGAGGCGCAGTTATGCGCGATTAGGTGGCGTGTATTCCTTATGCTCGGTGGGCATAGGGAACACACGTCACCTAATCGCGCATGACTGCGCCCCCGTGTAGAGCCTGCTAATGATTTCTGAGATAAGTTCTGATTTCTAATAGTGAATCCGTTCCTTGTTTCCTATTAGCCCAAAATCGATAAAAACTTTTTTGTCCCTTCCGTAAAATTTGTTCTGTGTGGGTTACGTTTTTTGCCTGTCTACAGTAGATATTTTTAATGTCAAATAAACAAAAGATACAATACTAGATCGGTAACTGAAGTTGTCCAAAATTAAAATTGCTGTCTTCTGACCGCTAATTCTATCGATAAGAAATATACACAGAAAAATTAACATATTATTTTGCCATGGTTTTAGTAGCTTTTTTTAATCGTACACCACTGTTCTTAATGTGATTTAAAGATAAAAAAAATTAGTAGTATTTTGCTAATCATTAATTTGACTTGTATAAACGAATGAATACCGACTGTGAACATGAAATGTCATGTACCTAATTTATTTGTTGTTATAATAAACACTAATGACTTTTACTTTTATGAAACATGAAAAATACATAGTTTAAATCGGCGGTAAAAAAACTAAGCATTGTATTTTAATTTATTATTCTCTGCAACAAAATAAAAACAGTTATTTTTGTTACAAAAATATTTTACAACATTGTCGATTACTTTCGCATATAAATCGTACTAACAAATCATGTGTAATCTCATTAGATAAAAAAAAACATCGATTTCATATTTAAATTAGCAAACTGGTTTGCGTGCATTGCTTGTATATTTTGTAATGTGCATTGATGAAACTGCTTTTTTTAAATAAAATTGACTGTACATTCTTGCATAATGTTAACATTTACCTGTATTCACGTCGAATACGTAGTCGAGTGGTCAACATGGTAGACTTCAGTTTTGGGTAACGTAACAGGCTCCAATCCCAGTATGGGCATCTTCATTTCTCAATAGATCAATGGACTTCTGCTTAAAGTAATAGGGTTTGGGATATCTCAAATTCCTTTCCGGGGCGTAACGAATAACTACTAAACCTCTCATCCTATTTCTTTTTTTCTTTATTGCAATCCAATTCCGCTTCCAATGTGGAGAATATGGCCTCCTAATGGAAGTATCTTAAAAAAATAATAGGGTTAAATAGCAACATATTTACTTTTACAGTTTTATATATTTGTTTATTGTTTATTGTTTATAACATCAAAATTACAGTACATGACATTACAGCTGACGCCAATTCGCCATGTAGTTGACAAATATAATGAGACAAAAAATAAAACTACATAATACAACAAAATCAAGTAATAAAAAAGAAAAACTTAACAAACAGTTCACGAACACTATCACCAAAAATGTCCAGTTCTCTAGGCAATGAGTTGATCAGTCGAACGGCCCTTGGAACTGGCGACTCATACGTCCTAAGCGAGGAACAAATTTTTAGAAATAAAAGCCTTTGGTCATAGTTTCGCCCACGATATATTTATTAGTTGATAGCTATTCCGGCTTTCGCGAACGTCAGAACTATGTCAGAACTATATACATAATTGTACACTTTTAAGGTGTTCACTGTCAATACTTGGTGGAATGGCATTATAGTAAAAATAATATAACATTTTTATTACTTTTTCCACATAAAATTTATTGGATCAGAACAGGTTTCGCTCATTGCGAGCATTATCAACTGATGCTCGTAATGAGCGAAACCGGTCCTGATCCAATAAATTTTATGTGGAAAAAGTACTAAAAATGTTATATTATTTTTATTATATAATTGTAATTTGAATAAGGATATTAGAGTGAATAGCATGATGCATTGTGTATTTCTTCGGATTTAAAGTTTAATCATAATTCTGACGATGGCGACAGCCGAAATAGCTATCAACTTATAATTATATAAAACTGTAGAACTATATAAGTTGCTATTTTTACCTAATTATAATGGAGTTCTACCAAGTAAATGCCATGTCAATAAATAAACCTCAACAGAAGCTTTTCAACGAGAACTCGTTGCTCAGTTTCTCAAACTCTCTTTTTTTTTTAAGAGAGTAGTTTTAGAGTTTTTTAAAACCCGTTTGTTATGTAGTTGAACTGGTTGGTCATAGCTACTAGGTCACTAAAGACAAATCATATATCGCTGTTGCACAAATATTCTCATTAGATATGGGTTTTCAAAGATCTAGTAAATAGCTAACCCCTCTCTCTACCACCCATTTTTAGAGATTGGGTAGTAAGTGATAGACTGGGTATGCCAAGATCACAAACATGCATGTATGTACATATGTGGATACAAATCTACGAACCGAATAAAAAATCAATGTTAAGAAGTGATTTTTTTATAGACGTCAGCAGAACATCGTTAACCACTCGGTTGTGGATATTTTAATATTCTCGCTACATTTGGTTTTAAGGTGATTTTTAAATAAATTGTCACATACATACTATGTAAAGTATTGTATCTTCAAAATCGGCACTTTACAGAAGAGAGGGTTAAAAAGACGAAAGCTTCGTGTAAGATAAGCCTTTGATATTTTTGCAACAAAGTCAGGATGTTTTTTTTAAGCAACAAATGAATCCACAATAATGAAGAGCTCGAATACATAAATCATTTGTCTCTTTAAGGAGGTATTCTAGTGTAGAGACACGAATTTTGGGTGTTTTTTCGAGCTCTGTAAAAAATAAGCAAAGAAAAATTTTACTGTCCATTTTTTTACCATATTTTTTATTTATATTTTAAAAAATATATAAAAAAATTCTAAAAATTATCAGCTGGTAAAGAGAGGGGTCAAAAAAAAGGTGGTGTCCTGACGTACACGATTCCAACCTTTCTGGTCATCTGAAAAAAAAACGCGTTTAAAGTTTTGAGTTTCGATCTATTCCGATTGGACCAGCTTAGCTGCTGCGTCACCAAAATCGCTGTAACTAGGTAAATAATTAAAATTTTGAAAAATCCTTTTGAGGACATACTTTCAAATGTCTCAACTTTAGAAAAATATAAAAAAAAGAATCGATTTTTTCAAATTTCTACACTAGAATACCCCCTTAAACCACTTTCCTGCAATGTGCCGATTTTAAAGTTACTATACTTTACGTAGGACATGTCGAAATGTTCTGTCATGCAGTAGACTATAGTGAGTAGTGTTAATGTTATCATAACATGAATATTTATTACGTGGTGGTTAGTTATAATAATTCCCATGGGTGTGTTTTCGCGGCGGTCGATTCGACCCGTCATCGACGCCATTGTGTGAAACAATATCTTTTTTTCGCGGTGAGTCAATATCTCTCAACATTTTTTGCCATATCACAAGTCGAATTATTATTCTTCCACTATACAGATCGTTGTATAAAAGCCTTTTTATTTGATATATTGATTGAATTTACAAAATAACAACGTGTGTAGTGTGGCTCAAGGCTTGTCAAATTGTTTTTAAAGTATGCCATAGAGTCGCGAATTTTTTTGTACGGATTTTAACTTTCGTGTAAAAAAAATGAGGCTTATTTCAAAATGGTTAAAAATTAAACTTGAATTTCATTTTGAAAAACAATGTATTTTAAAAGGGGTTAAAATAATTGGATGGTTTTCACTGGTACAAATGAACTTGATTTTTGATTTTGTTGAAAATATAACAAAATACATATTTAATGTTTATTTTAAATTTGTTATCGCAACCAGCTGTGCGTGCATAAAATATTTTATTTTAATTCAAAAATAAAATATTTTAGCCAAATATAAGTCTATGGAGAGATACGCGATAAGTGCAAAGCATCTAACCAAAAGCTCACTTAATACTAGGTTTTTTAAAAGTATTTTTAGACTTACATTACTTTAAAATGATATTTTGGATATTGTCAAGCCATGTTTGAGACTGATTTATAAAAATACTATATATTTGTTTACCAAATTACATTTATGTTTCAACATATTTTTTTTCAAATATCTTTCAACAACTTTGGAATAAGCCGGGCTTGCAAGTAATACCCTCAAATATAGAATCATATAAGTCAAGATTAAAATGATAGCATGTTTTGGGAACGTGATTTTGTACCTCTAGAAGTGTGGACTTCAGATTTTTTTCATTCGAGAGAAAATATCTGGAACCCAAAACCTTACGAGTAAAATACTGCTTTTTTTATCGATTTTATATATCGAAATCGATTTTTTTAATTTAAAATACCACTTGGCTTACTCTACTTTTAATGAAACCATATGATCAATCAGTACATCATAATGATGAAGTAGTTGTTTAGTTATACATTTTTTTATATTTATTTATTCTATCTATAAAGCGTAGCATTGCGCTTGCGCACAATACAGGCATTAAAAATGAGAGATAGTGTATGTGAGACCTAATTATTGAAAGCCTGTTTTTTTGTAAGAAAGCAAATCGAAGAATATGTTTTTTTTTATTATATTATTTAATTATATAAATACGCTTAAACAAAATATCCAACACTTTGTGGTCGAATACTTTATATCCTGGCAATAGAATTTACAATTGCATAAAAGATTTAAAATAATTTATGTAAAGTAATATATTTAACAACTGAGAACAAGTTCGGTAACCGCTGATATATAAACCACTTATGCGAGGCCGTCCAATAGGCGAGTTAGAGGCTGAGTTGAAAATAAAACCATTGCGGACATCGAACCCAAACCAGTCGAGCGACGATGAGCAACCACTGGGCTCCCCGTTCGCCGTCCATGCACTCATTTACCTGATTCGCGAGTGAGCGGATACATTATTGCATTTAAGGGCGATAGTAGAAGCCCATGGTGATAATTGAAATTTACGCGAATGCCAGTGTATGTAATTGTTGAATTCTAGCATCACTTTTAGGCTGTTCACTGTCAATACTTGGTGGGAAGGCGTTATATTAATAAAAACACAATGTTCCTTTGTACTTTATTCCACTTTATTTAAAAGACCGGTTTACCTCATTCCGAGCATCATTTGTTCATCATCAGCGTCATCAGTTGAAAATGATCTCAATGAGCGAAACCAGTCTTGACCTTTTAAATAAAGAGGAATAAAGTACAAAGGAATGTTGTGTTTTTATTTATGAATCCTAGCATGCTAGAATAATGGTTTTACAACATATGATTATCATTATTAGTTAAACATTTTTTTTAGTATTATGCAATTGATGGGTACTAAGGCCTTCAATCCCGGAATTCTGAAATCCGGGGTTGTGACAGCACTAATCCCGAGATTGAGAAAATTGAGCGAGATGTAAAAAAAATAATAAGTTTACTTCTTCTGTTAATATTTTGGATTTTAATTGTTTGCAATAGTTTAAAAAAGCTCTCAAATTCCTGGGTTTTTCAAATCTATATGAAAGATTTTCGAAATTGCCAAACAATTTCTTTTTTAAATCCCGAATCAAAATTTATATACGATTTTGTGTTGAACGTTCAATCCCGGAATTCCGGAATCACAAAAAGGGTCCGAGATTGTTTGCCCTAATGGGTACTAGCTCTACGACTCTTTGATATATTTTTTTACTTAGTCCAGCTTGTAAATTTAAGCAATATGATTTTGGATGATGATCATATCGACCCATAATCGGCAAAAGTACTTAGGCGACAAAATTCGGTAAATTACGTTTTAAGCCAATAAGTGTTCAATATCACCGTAGGCGTAAGTGATAAAAAAAATTAGCGTTTTTTTGTCGTAAAATTGTAAATAAAAAATGAAAAATAATACGTGGATCTTTCGCATATTTCACATTATTCGTGCGATATCATATTATTTAAAAAAAAACACAAAACTGCACATTTTTCTTGCTATAAAATAAATGCATTTTTTACCCGACGTATACATAAAAAAAAATAGATAAAGAATGGAGATGCAAAGTAGGCACTGATAATCCAAACACTATCTTAAGGGTTCAGAACACCGGAAAGGACTGAGGGTAAGCGAGCTAAAGGAAGAAAAATTGAGGGATAAAGAACACACTTTATGAATATGCCTACTCCATTTTAGCCTTTATTTGAGAGTTTATAAAAAAATTCAATTTACCCACTGGAAAAAAAACGACCTTTAGATACTTACGTGCTGTGTAATGTCGTCGCCATATTGCTCAATGTATCTAACTGGAAAAATTGATAAAAGTAGGCTTTTGGTTCGGAAATCACTTATTCTACTCAATTGGAAATGAGCACAGAGAAACCGCCCAATTTATGTTATTTTACCCATTAAAATTTACATTTAAAGCATATATGCATGTGCATGGTTTTCTATTTTTGAATAAAAAATATATTTTCATATACAATAAATAGGTGGGGTGGGTATGATAGAAAAAATAATTTTAAAACAATCGATAGTTTTTTTAAATATAATTTTATCTAAAAACACTTATTCTATAAAAATACAATATTCTTTTGTACTTTATTACACTTTATTTAATAGGTTTCGCTTATTGCGAGCATTGTCAACTGATAAGAAATATAATTTAACAATGCCATTTATACAAAAATAAATTTAAATGAAAAGGTGTAAACAACAATTGAAAAAAAAATACCAATTACATTATAAGTGATTCTAAAATAACACAAAAATAAAATGTATAACACATCTAACATATAATTAAAAAGTCAAATGCCAAATGTTGTTTACACCTTTTCATTTTCATAGCATTGTTAAATTATATTTCTTATCAGTTGACAATGCTCGCTATTAGCGAAACCGGTCCTGACCTGAAATAAAGTGGAATAAAGAACAAAGGAATATTGTGTTTTTATTAATATAATGCCTTTCCACCAACTATTGACAGTGAACACCCTAAAAGTGATAAAAACACTTTGACCAGTGTTATGTTTGAATGTTCGAAGCAACACAGATAAATAAATCTCAAATACGAAATACAATTTTCCGGATTTTTTTTACAAAAAATCCACCATTGTAATCCCATTCTACTTTGATTATATCAGATCACACGTATAAAGCAAGTGTAGACTAAGCGTATGCTCACAGTAAATTTGGCGGAAATAGAAGAAATAAAACTGTTCCATATTCGAAATAAAATGCGCTATATTTTTGTTCCGCCAGAATATTTATTCACTGGTTGCAACAAAGTAGAGTAACACATACGCTTCTTGGCCACATACATAAATTATTGCTTCAACGATACAATAATATTTATTTTGTATTACACCGGGTTTTATATTTACGACATTAGCACATCCCCTGCGATGCTAAAAAATACTTCCGATATGTTGCTGGGCCTAAAAAAACCAAGTGAAAAATATGTTTTAAAACTTACCGCCATTTGATGGACGGTAAAAACTAGGGATTATACAAAAACTGTCTTTTGAAAAAACCGGTTTTCGAATGTCAACATCGTTAAAAAGCCGGTTTTATCCGGTTTTCGAAATTTAAAAAAAATGGATAATTCAATTAAAATAGCGAAATAAATTATTTTGTTTATTTATATACACAATAACACACAATAAGAAATTATTTGGTGTTAGTCTTCAGAAAATATGATTTAGGAAAACACAAAGCGTCCACTGATAGTTTTGTTGTTAACAAAATTTCCTGATATCAAAAATACCCTTTTACTGGGTAATGATATGGAGCATATGGTCTTTCAGCTATCAAATAAAAGATCGAAATTTTCTGTCCTGTTTATAGACTCGTTTTTGAATAATTCGCCACAGCCGGTTTTTTTAATACCATGTCCACTCCCAATATGGAGCATATGGACTCCTAATGGAGTTTATCTCAACAGAAATGTTTCTACGATAACAGCCGGTTACGAAGTTGAAAACCCGGTTTTTGAATGTCACAAATTTAGCCAAAAAACCGGTTTTGAAAACCGACAAGCCCTAGTACAAACCCTGGACGTATATTAAAAAAGACATGTTTTTCATTTGGTTCTTTAAGGGTCAGCAACTTATTAGAAGTATTTTTAGCATCATAAGGGAAGTGTTTATAAGTACTCGTGTATACAAATATATTATCTGATAATAAACGTTCACCCGTAGTCAGTAGAAATATTTTGTTTCAGGAGAAAAATTATATGATAAATACAATATAACTCTCTCATATATAGTTTTTTCTTTTACAGTAATTTATAAAGCTGAATAAACTTATTATCACAATATATGTATATCTGATTTTACTTTGAACGGATTTGTCGCTCGTAGTTTTATTCCTTTCTTTTTTTAAATAAATTAAATTGTTTTGTATGAAACATACACAGGCCAACCATTTACTTTATTTTTTACCTATTTTCATCGGTAACTGCTTAAAACTTTACTTAGAAAGTGTATTCCAATGAAACAACTTTGTTCGTGTTCCAAATTTAAAAAAAAAATCATATGATCATTGATAAAGTTTTTCTAACCACCTTCAACCAAACGATGACATCACATCATATTTAACGGTATTAATTCAAGAATTATTTTCTATTAAAAAATTAGCACATATATCTAATAAAATAATATATTTATTTGTCGTCAAAAATAAATCAAAACATAAGTGACCAGTTTTAGTCATTGTTACCCTTTTCGTGTTTTATGGCAAGCAAGCCTTACCAATAATGTTTTTATGAATATTTCCCGATACTCCGTAGTTTTTCTCGCTCTTTTCCTAAGTTATCGCTATGTAAAAGAGTGCGGGGGCTTCGTTTTTGTTTTGTTTTTTTTTCGCTTGCTATACTCTTCACACATGATGAGAATATTATGAGCGGGCGACAGCTGTCGTTGGGTCTAAGAAACAATACTCTTGGGCGATTTAAGGGAACCACACACGCGACAAATTGAAAGATATTTGTGCAGGATTTATTTGTTTTGGCGAAAATTCCAATCTCACTCTAATATCGATTTGTAAAGACATCGCTTGTAATACGGAACCAGAAATGGTAACACTAATGGAAGATATATCTAAGGCTTACTGTCATCTACTTGAAAGACGATAATATACTATAATATGTTCGAAATCTTTAGAAATATTTAGAAACACATTTTCTGACCGATGTCGATGGTAATTTACTGTTTCGTCTTACTAAACATCAGACTTTTTTGTTACCATGTCCGCTCCCAATGTGGAGCATATGGACTCATAATGGAGTTTATCTCAACAGAAGTGTTTCTACAAGAACTGCTTGTTACTCAGTTGCTCAACTTCTCTTTTTCCAAAGAGAGTACGAATAGAAAGATAGAGCTAATTGCTCTTAATACGCTCCGTTCATACAATAGGATGATTGGGAGGGACGAATTAAAGACATCACATACATCCATCCCTTCGAACAGAAATTCATAAATCGATTGAAAAAACCAATTTATAAAACTGTTCGTACTGGGATTCGGACCCGTGATCTCCGTAACCGAAGCCAACGACATTGAATACTCGACCACACAGGCGGCACAATATCGGACTTACATGATTTAAATTTCATTATGAGATTTATATTTCAACACAATAATTATAAAATTAATTTTTAGTGCTTGTTTAACTTCAATATAAAATATGAACGATTCAAACATTATATAAATTACAGCTTTATTATTCTGATTATTTTAGCGTCTAAAGTGGAATTATTTATCACACATATTTGAAAAACAAAAAATGCACGATAAACTCAAGGGCTTATGATTACATAGGCATAACTACAAAAATGTTCGTTTTGAGTTAAGCTAGGTATTGGCAACTCTATAAGCATACTTATTATTAGCACAAAGCTATTTCTCGTACATATAACGTTTTCCAAGATCCGGTTGGTTATAAATACATATGGAATTATATTATCAGAAGCACAAAGGCAAATAAACTGTTATCCTTAGTGAGCATAAAACTATGTTTTTTTTAATGTACCCTAGTGATTTTTACTTTTCTTTAGTAAATTGCAATGTTTGCTGAATCATATAATATATTTCTTTTGATTAGTGGCGTAACCACAATAAAACGAGTCCAATGCTACGCATAAGGACTTTTAATTAATTTAAATAATTTAATTAATTATTAATAACTCCCTGTCAAACTAGTAAATAGTAAGAGCCTTTTTTGCATGTACCTGTGGAATAAAAGAAATTATTTTTTCCAGCTAACAATTCTTGGAAAAACACTTACTGTCACTGATTGGTCAACAGCGCTGGGAACTCGAAGTCATTCTTTTCTTTGCATAAATTTTATTTTTTTAACAAGAAATTAGAGGCCCTATGATAACGTTTGTATATGAGGCCAGATTTTTTAGTTACGCTACTGCTTTCGATCTAAGATAAACAGTAAACAACAAAAAAATTAGAACACGCTAATAGGGTGAAAAATATCAACATATTTAGTTCTATATTTATTAGTTGATAGCTATTTCGGCGTTTGCCATCGTCAGAACTAGAAATAGCTATCAACTAATAAATATAAAAACTGTAGAACTAAATACGATGATATTTTCTACCCTATTATAATGGAGTTCTACCAAGTAAATGCCAAGTCAATAAATAAAAGAACACGCTATGTTAATATACAGTGACGGAACACAGAATTTGCAAAAAATATTTTCTCCCATCGATATAATTCTTTAGCTATAAAACATACAATACAGCTGTAACTAATTAATTTGAACTTTATTAACGCGGGCAATAAAAACTTCTTATTACATATGCGTTAATTAAAAACAAATCTTCGCTACTAGCATTTAACGAGTAAACATAAAAGTATTTTTTCTGAATATTAAAATCATTGATTGACCACCCATTCAGGTCGTTTTCAATCGAGTATCAATTACACATCGACTGTGGAAAGGAAAAAGGACGTAATCCACACATATCAAATTTTATAGGAGGCGCAAAAAACGTGTTTTGATGATTTTGGGCCATATGCAAATTATTAATTATACACAACCTTAAAGTGCACGGAGACTTCTAAACTGGTGTTTTTATTTAATCCATGTCCGCTCCCAATGTGGAGCATATGGCCTCCTATTGAAGTTATCTCAACAGAAGTTTTTTCTACGTGAACTGTTTGTTACTCAGTCGCTCAACTCAACTCTTTTTAAAGTGAATTTGTGCGACTACAGGACTCGTAGTTGGCTAATCGCTATTGCTACACCCAGTTATTAAAGGATCAGAATGATGGGAGGATAGGAAATGATGTGAACTGACATCACAAACACCCAGTCTTCGATCACAACGTTTAATTGAATAATTCTTAAATTCACTGTGATCTGACCGGAAATCGAACCCAGACCTGCGTGATCGGTAGAGCAAGCTCTAACCAACTAGGTCACAGCAGGCGATGGATTTTAATTGATATTATCTAATATTAATTAAAGAAATTGTCTAGGAAAAACCTTTATTTCAGTATTTTTTCTTGGGTTTAATTCTTTACAAGCTCACCTTTTTCAAACTTAAAAGTTTAATTTCGATACTAATTCGGCATTTGCAGCATGCATCCTTTTGATAGAACGTGTATCAAGTTTGATACATTGTGATTATCGAAAAAAACCTGTTTTAAAAAGACTGTGGGTTATGTTCTTTTTCTTTTACACCGTCAATATTGAAGCAGATTTTTTTTGCAAATTTAAATATTGCATTCGATTTCTAAATTTGAAAAAAAACCGAGCCAATGTAGCAATACACCATGTTCGAATAATGACGTAACTAATATCGTGTTGCAACGGTATTTCTATAAAGCAGTATGTACACAGCGTTTCAAATAGTTATTATGTATAATCCATCAGAGCAGTCGTATTAATTACATCATTATTCTACTTACTGCTTTATAATAGGAATACAATCGGTCTTCGGATATTTATGTCGGCTCTGTAACTAAACGGTGACGGTTCAGTGCTTGTTTAAACGATTAAAACAATTGTATTCCGATTCATTGTCTTTTTTATTGATTTAAAAAATATTAAAAATTATAGTTTATGCCAATGCGTCAAATATTTTGAAATTAGAAAAGTATACGATAAACCTGGAGACAATTTTTGTAAGCCGCCTGACTCAAATCACTTTTAAGGTATTTAGTGGTTACTTACAATACAATGAAAGTCCAATAAAGAAATTACCCAAATATTATTTATTTTAATTAAGAAAAATAATATTATTCATCGCTTTTTAATCTTGGGAAATTTATGAGAAACTAACTTCTGACACGTCTATTTTTTTTTTATTTCACTGAAGCCTTTTGTTTGTTGTAAGTGTCTTGTGTTGCTGTAATTCTTGTTATTAGAAAATTCGTTATACATTTTAAAATATAACATTTGTTCTTTTTATTAAACCTTGTTATTTTTAAATCGTGTAAAAAAGAGTTAAGTGTATTTATTTAAAAAATAAAACACTCTTTTGTACTAATCCCACTTCCATTCAATTTGATTCGGACTAGTTATGTTCATCAATACCATTTTCTACAAATAAGAATATACATTAATTCTAAATTTATTTTAAATTGATTGCAGAAAACTTTGCAGCAATAAATTGCTAACATTCATCATTTTATTTCAAAGACCGCTCTCACAGGAAATAATTAATACAACAAACTTAAGACATGTTCTTAGTCTATGTTTTATATTTTTATATCTACCGGTTTGTGGCTGAATTGAATAAATATTTTTTACTCAAGTATTCTACCCTAAACCAGTGTTTCTCAACCTTTTTGGGAGCGTGGCCCCTTTTGAGTGTCTTTATTTGTATGTGCCCCCCATACCATTGTTTTGTCTATCCATGAAGATTATAATTTCAAAAACCCACCCTTTTTATAGCTCTTCCGAGATTTTCGAATCTAGAATGCCAGTAATTTATTTTATTTACGGATTTACAAAAAGTGGCTGCGCGACGTCCGCCATTATGCTCTTCCCTGTATCGTTTTATCAATACCCGTGGCCCCCCTAAGCTGAGTTGTGGCTCCCCAAAACAAAAATAAATCTCTGTGGCCCCCTTAGAATACGCTGTGGCCCCCCTGGGGGAGCCACATGGCCCACCGTTGAGAAACCCTGCCCTAAGCTACTTTTTGTCGAAGTGAAGATGTAATATTCTTAAGTCAGAATAAAAATATTATACGGTCAGATTTTCATAAACATCTTGGTTAGGTTAGGTTAGATTTTTTTTCAATTTCATTTAAATTATGACTATTTCGTCTTTTGTACACTGACCGATATATTATGACCATTTAATATAAATTCATTAATTATTTTTTTAAATTAAGAAAAATTCAGACCGGAAAATACGAGCCATTTAGAAATCACAGTAAATTTCATTTCATTTAAATTTACTTTTGACTCCTTTGAATAATAATACAAACTTTTAAAAAAAAGTTTCTGTAATTACGCTGGGCACAATAATCCACGCTATCTTCTCGCCTTCTGTACAAGAAAAGCTTCACAAATCTTCTGCCCATAAACGTTAATAGCGCTTTTGAAAGCTTTATTTCTTCACGTGTTATGGCCAAGTTTTAAAGCATTAAAAAAAGATCAAATGTCAGCGATAATTTTAATGCGACATTTCAGTAACGTTATTTGTGTTGTAATGTTAAAGCATCGACGTAATAATCGTATCTCCAGGCTATCCTGAAATTTGCGAACGCAAAGCGATTATGTAGGTTGAAATTAGACTCGACTTCCAGAAAGTGAATGTTTGTCGTTTTCATTGAATTATATTACAGTCTTTATTTTTTTCGAATTAAACTTCGTCGTTAAATTGCCAGAAAACGGTAAGTCAAAAATTAAGCGTTTTGAATGCAGATCGATAGATTTAAGCAACACGCTTTATCTTCTTAAAAAACTAGCTCACCATATAAGATTATTTTGTTCCGATATAAGTTCGTCGGTAAATTGCCAGAAAACTTTAAGTAAAAACTTAAGCGTTTTGAAAGCAGATGGATAGATTTAAGTAACACGCTCTGTTTTCTTAAAAAAAACTAGCTCCCCCCTATCAGTTCATTTTTTTTTCTAATTAAAGTTCGCCGGTAAATTGCCAGAAAACGATAAGTCAAAAAAAAAATCATTTTGAATACAGATCGAAAGATTAAAATAACACACTCTATTTTCCTAAAAAACTATCTCACCCATATAAGTTTAATAAAAACACAATAATCCTTTGTACTTCATTCCACTTTATTTAATATGTCAGGACCGGTTTTGCTCATAACGAGCATCGTCAACTGATAAGAAATATAATTTAACAGTGCTATTTATACAAAAATGAAAAGTTATAAACAACAATTGGCATTGAAAAGAAAATACCAATTACATTAAAAGTGATTCTAAAATAGCACAAAATTAAAATGTTTAACACATCTAACATATAATTAAAAAGTCATCTCAGATTAATAAATTTAGAATGGGAATTGAAAGTAATTACAAACATAATTAAAATTTGGGAATTCTTTGACAAAGTGATACAATGAAAATAATGACATTAATAATGACAATAATATAGTGAATAGGCTTAATGATAGTTAAGAAAATTTCCCCGCTTCCAAGTAGTTGGTAAGTGTATATACTTAAACAAAATCGACAGCCAGGAAGATTCTGAAAAAGAAATTTTTCAAAGACCATATCAATTCTAACAAAGATATATATATATATATATATATATATACATACCTATATATATTTTAAATTATATAAAAGAATAGTTAACAAGGGCTAATGCAATGGATAAAGTAACGGGGAACTAGCAAATATTAATTGATCGTTCAAAAGATCTGAATCAGGTAAAAATTTGAATCTATTGATTTCTAGGATTTCCTGTTTGTCTAGTTTGACAGACTTGTTATTTAAATGTAGAACTTTAATGAAGTACAAAGGATTATTGTGTTTTTATTAATATAATGCCTTTCCACCAAGTATTGACAGTGAACACCCTAAAAGTGACCATATAAGTTTATTTTTTCAATCAAACTTCGTCGGTTAATTGCCAGAAAACGTTAAGTCAAAAATTAAGCGGTTTGAGTTATAAATGCATATCGATCAATTTAAATAACACGCTCTATGATACTAACTAATTCAATTTCATTAAAAATTTCTACTGATTATAACTAGGTTAATGCTTATAGTATTTATATTTCAGCCATCTCTATTGGTATTGTATATGAAATGTAAATTATAGTATGCAAGCAGAAAATAATTCTGATAATATTGCAATTTATAAAATAAAGAAAAACGCAGTATGAAAAGTTTCAAATTAATAGTGGTGAGATAACGCTCATCTTTCGCGGAAGGAAGTTTAAGAAAGATTGCGCCTGAAGGTAAATTGATAAGGAAATATGAACCTCAGCTGCTTTCCGCATTTCGGCATTAAGTCGAGAAATCGATATTTACGTAAATTAATTTCATGGTGATATCATGTTTACTTAATACAACTAAAACGGCTTGAATGTGAGCTATTTTTCGCATTTGATAGTTAATGTTACGAACATATAATACTTTCACGTGAGATGAATTTCACTGTTGGAGGGAATAATAACTTTGAATTAACGCCTTCGTATAACAACGATGTTATGTTATGTACTGCGAGGCAAAAATAACAGTTTTTATTATTTAATTACTTAATTTATGCAGGGACGTTCCAAATGCATAGGCGAGTAGGCAGTTGCCTAGAGGCGGCAAGTCCAAGGGAGCGGCAAATAATGACAGTTTTTTTTAAATGACTAAATATTTTTGACACACGAATTTAGTTTAGAATAAAAATGATGCCTAATGTCTTTGATAAAAAAATGCCGACAAACAACATTTTCAATGGGTAAACACTTACAATACTACTTTATAAACAATACTTTCACCGATGGGTAAACAGTTGTTCAATTTATCGCGAAAATCTTTTTTAAGTGTGGTACATTTAACGATCTCAGCACTATTATCGGCAGATAAGGTAATTAAAAAAAAAATGTTTTGAATAGTAAGAGCGCTATTTTAAGCTCTGTCTATGGGCGGCACATAGCCTAGGAACGTTACTGCTTCTATGCTTGGCAATCATATTTTTTTTCGATAAATGTTTTGTGAAAGGTTTACATACTTTTAAATAGTATGTAGAATCTGGCAGTGCCACTTGTCAACAACGACAGCCTTCACTCTCACACACATTTTCTCGTTCTGTTTCTTTGTTTACTGCACTAGCGCATTATTGTGCTACACGTTTTAGAAATACAATATAATTTGTATTTATAAAAATTAGGACTTCCATCGAAGGTGCTTAGTGAACTTAAAAGCTCAAGTTCATCCGTGTACTTGAACGATCGAAGATGCCAAAAAGCAAAATCCGGGTCGTTAGTGAATATAAACATGTGGCAACGTACACAATTTGAACGATTGTTTTTATATGTTTATCATAAAAAAACATTTGCTTTTTTAATAGGAGATAATAAAACTATAAAATATGTATGAATTTTCCAAGTTGCATAAGCTTAAAATCAAACCAGACTCAAACCTATGGTAACAGTAATAAAGATGCATAGCATATTATTTGGTATATCCATTGAAGAATCATTTCATTTTTATCTTGTAAAAAAAACCAGGATGGTCCTATCGGGTATCGTCTGCCATTAAAAAGTTTATCAAATATATTTCATGTGTTCATTTTTTTCATTTGTATTTAAACATAGACAATAACGCTTTCTTCATGATTAGATACGTTTTTTAAAATGAAATTACCTTGCAGTATTTATTGACTTCGCTTCCCATAAACTTTCAGCAGACGTTCGAAAATCTGACAGCGTAGAGGGAAAAATCCGCCGGGAAAACGAGCGATGATTCGATAAGCCTTCTGTAAAGAAAGATAAAACTTTGCCATAAACACCATTAATATACGTCTCAGATAATCACAGAAGAGTGCTACCGATCAGGATTGGCGTGTATTATAATCCAATAATAATTGACGTCACAGTGTATTGAGTTTGCAACGTTTGTACTGCCAAATTCACATCACGTCATACGAGATGACGGAACAGACACGTTCCTTGCAATTTGTTTCCCCTTTCCAGCTGTATCACTAGAGCTCTAAGCCAACGAGTAAAATGACATCTCAATTTTGATGTTGTCTATCTCTCATGGCACTTTGTCTGTATATTATAATACATATTTTGTAAAAATTGGCACTGTTTATTGAACATTAGTTTATATATAATAAATAACAAGCAGATGCTAAGTTTCGAGACATGTTATTTTATCAGACAGAAAATTTACTTTTTCTTCTAAATATAGTGTCATCTACATTCCACCATTCTTGAGAATGTGAATCTAAAGTTCCCGATTATTTTTTAAGAAATCGTGGACATGAGTTGTTTGTTTTCCCAAGGTGTAGAACCAGCCTGCCAATAGGAATGTCACTGTGGAGAGCTTTAACGGTGTTGCTTCGGATGTCGACATATTCCACGTAGAAGTGGGTGAGTTTCGACGAATACTATTTTTTATGTATAAAAATAAAGTTCGTCGAAGCTTAATCAGTTGAGTTCCTTGCCATTTTTT